>CAWUFW010026560.1:0-32584 GCA_963921515.1 Calotriton arnoldi
AAGCTCGCACCAGAGAGGGCAAGGAGTGTATGTGTGGGTCCAGTTGCACGAGTGGGCTGTCTCAGGGTATGATGTGTGGCGGGACGCCGTCCACCTGCGTGGTGCCCCAAATGGAGACCCGGCCTGCATGGACTATGCATCACAGTCTTCGCCTTCCGGATCCGCCACCTGCGACACCCAGTGGCTGTGGCTGCCCTTGCGGCCAGGCCGCGTCCGTCTGTGGCTGATGGCCCACACATTCACTCTTTGGCCTCTCTGGGGAGGGCTCGGGGGTGGTGGCGCACGCGCTTGCACTTAGTCGCAATGGCATGTGGCGTGGTTGGTATGATGGGCAATGGATGGGATGGTGCGAGCCACCTCCCGTGACGTCAGTGCTGCTCGTGCTGTGGTGCGTCCCCTACACTTCCATTTGACTTGTGCCATGCTAGACGTTGAGGTTCTATTGCCTGCGTGATATGACCAGGAGGAGCGCGAGGAGACCTCTCACACACCATGCTCCACTGCCATCCCGTGCCCTGTATCGCCTGTGCGGATTGACTATGTTGGGGTTACACCTGGTCGACTGGGGCTGTGTGTGCCTTGTCAAGGGGCATGGCGGGCGCACAACAGGATCCAGCTTGTCCACAGAGGGTGGGCTGAGGTGCGCCTGGTACCGCCTTGTACGTGTGCCCGGCTGCTGTGCACACACGTGTTCACTCCCCCCGACAGGTGTCCTCTCACAATGCCCAGGGAAGCGGTGGTGTACTGTTCATGACCCCTCCCAACACGGCGTGCTCCAACTTGGCATGTGCGCATCTACCCGTCGCACCCACCCACCTGAGCACTGCGTCCATACGACTTCACACGACACATGTGTGTCTTCCACAGTAGTGCTACTCATTTGCGTTGACATCCAATACCAGTGGACTACATGGTCATGTCACGACTGCCGTGTACTTCACATACTCTCATCCTCTCTCATTCGTACTTGTGAAATGAGTCAGCGGAGACAGTTTTGGTTTCAAACATTATATTGAGTCTTCTGTCCTCTGTGATGCAGTATAGTGGACACTACTGGCAGCGGAATACATGTTGAGGATATACTGAGCATGATTACAAATGGGATAGGGTGTGGGGTTACATCTGCTTGGCCAAGGCTGTGCTAATGTACATTTACGTATAGCTGCGGAGCTGCGGACTTTGACACAGACGGTATACATGTAGCCTACCAGACCGCTCGGCATCATGGGCACAGTCCATCTCAGTTCCATGTGACAGGTTTGCTGCGGTTGTTCCTCATGCACGCGTGCATGTGAGATGACATCCAGGGCATGTGCTTGCGTGCATGCAGCGGCGTGCCACTTGTTGTTGCACTGTGGTGGTTACTGGACATGTCACAGTCACTGGGGTCGTGTTGTTGTTGTATGCACTTGTCGTCCATGCAAAGGTCCTGGTATGGGATTCCCGGGGCGGGGGTGGGAGGGGTGCAGCACCCACAGACTCCAGGCGACCTATTCATGTCCACTGGGCGGTGTGTGTGTCCATGTGCGCTGGATCCATGTCGTGTCCTGGTTGTTCGTGCAGTTCCGTCCATGTGGGTGCGATGCACAGAGCCCATGCCACTGCCTCCCACGATGCATGCGGTGTTCCTGGATGTGATGGGGAACAGTGTGCATGTCCCGGTCATATCCGATGTCATGGCGATGTCGTTGATGGTGTGGTTACAGTTGCCGGTCGTTTGGTATGGCTGTTGTGGTGGTGACTGGCCAGTCCGTGCGGAAGCTGAGCATGGGTGCGGGGTTGGACTTCATAGGTCACTCGGGGAACCTGCGTTGTGGTCCGACGTATTTACAGGTTGTCAGGTATGCGATGCCGTCCAGCAGGGCTTCCATGTCATTGGTGGTGTACATGTTTGCCAGCCAATGAAGCGGATGGTGGCTGTCAAGGTGTTGTTCGTAGGTTGTCCCTTGGAGGACCATGATGGGGCATGCTGGGTGACATTCGATGTAGCTGTTCTCGATGATCCGTCGTGTGGAGGCACAGTGGTTCCATTTCAGTGCGCGTGCGATGTTGGCCACATACGCCATGCCCCCATAGGCAGAGCAGGCCCTGTCGTGTGCGTCCAGAGGAGGAGTAGTGGTAGCAGGTCCGCCTTCAGACATGCCGGGTTGGAGAGGCATATCTCGACGGGATGCTGGTAGGGACACCTCCGACAGTAGAAGACGGGCATGACGCAGCTGAACAATGTGATGCGGTAAGTCAGTCGGTAACTTACGTTCAGCAGGGACAGGAGATCGCATCCCAATGTATGTATCGTGTTGGTTTGGTACAGCTTGAGCTCTTCGGCGTAGTTGGGTAGGTGTGTTGCGGTTGCCATTTCGCAGCGGTTCGTAGAGGTGGCGTGCTCCGGCTGTGTGTGCAGTCTGCAATGTGCACGCTCCGGGGTTGCTGTGAGCTCTGTGTAGTCGTGGGGAGACAGGACTTGTGTTCTGTTGGCTTGTTTGGAGGACACGGGCCCTCTTCCCACATGCTTCTCAGACAGTTCAAGGTCGGTGCTGTGTGACTCCTTCCAATTAACTTGCATGTGGCCGACATGGGGAGTGTTTTCTTCTTTCTTCCCCGTCCGTTGTGTGCTTCTGTGATATGCGCTATCTGCCCTGTGGTCGGTCTCCTCGGCATGCCTGTGTTGGTCTATTCTTGGACAATGGCTGTATTCACCGGCTTCTGTCGTAGGGCTGTGGTTTCGGTGTTGGAATGGAAGGTCATTCAGTGCTGTCTGCTCTCCCTTGTGTGGGCGGCAGGCTGCCTTTCCGCTCTGCGTTGGGCCTTGTGTGTGGATGTAATTCTTGGGCCACCTGTTGTCGGTCCCGGGCTCTTTGGTGTTCCGTTTCATGTGTCTTGTTCATATGTGCAGGGTGGTATGGGTTTTTCAGTGTGGTACTGGCGTTCCTCTTCCCGAAGGAGCCCTGCTTCTCCTAGTTGGTGTTGCCGCCGCTGTGTGCTTCGCCATGTTTGTTACACTGGGGTGTGTCCTGCTGTTGCGTGACTTCACTGACATGTGTGCGTCGGTTGTGTGGCGTTGGGTGTTGTCCGTGAATTGGGCGTTGGGGACATGTCTGTGGCCGGCCTGTCACGTGTCATGTGCGTTCGGGGTGGGGCTGGTGTGTGTGCTGCTTGGTTGTGTCCCTGTGTCTGTGTGCGACGCATGCATGGCGCTGCGGTTGGCCTCTGCGTTGTGCGCATGTGTGGCGGCGTCATCGGCGCTTTGGGGCCGTGACGGGGTGGTTGGTTCCTAGTCCCAGGTGGTGTGTACACATGTGTTCTGCGATGTTAGGATTTGGCCTGTGTGTCATATGTGGATGCAATGGTGGATGTGTAGTGTGCACGCGCTGGTGGGGGTTGTCCGCTTTTTCCGCCCTTGCACTGTGTGCGCTGTTTGCGTGCACTTGTTGTGTGTGTGCCTACCTGCGTCTCCGCGGTACGTTGCGTCCTTGGTGGTGCATCAGCAGAAGCATGGGAAGGGCCTGCAGTGCTGGATTCATGCCCGGGGTGCCGCTTCTTCGTTGTCCGTGCTCTGCGTCCGTGTTTCCGCCTCTCTTTCACGTGCGGTGTCTCTTTGCCGTGGGAGCCGTTTGTTTGCGGCATCGTAATTTATGCGCCGGGCGGGACGTGTTTCGTCGGACGGTGTGTGTCAGTTGTGCTGCGCCGCTACGTGTGCGGGCGCACTTTGATGGCGGACGGTGTTGCTGGCTTGCCGGCGGTGTTTGGCCTGCTTTTCGCATCGTAATTGGGCGGGCGTGTGGACTGCTGCGTGCCGGCGGTAACTGGTGGTTTTTGCATCCGCCAGCACGGCGGTGGTGCTTCCGCCCGCCATCGTAATGGGGCCCCTAAGAATCTTTAGGCTCAAAGGAACTGGGAGGTTACAGCCAAGATTTGTAGGCCCCTTATTTGATTGAGAAAAAATTAAGCACTTTAACTTATCGGCTGAAGTTACCCAGGGGTTTGCACAGTTCACCCGGTATTTCATCGTCTCTTTATTAAAGCAGGCTAAATGATGTAGCGAAGACGCTTAAACCTCCAAAGCCAATTCCAAACAGAGAAGGGAGAGGAATTTGAGGTTAAAACAAGTCTTGGATGCACAGATACGGAAGGGAAAATTGTACTACTTGTTAGATTGGAAGGGTTGGTTATGGACCTGCGGAGAAGATCCTGGGAGTTGTCTTCTGATGTTCATGTCTCCTAGATTGAAAGTTAGGGATTCTCACAAGAAGTTCCCAGACAAGCCCAAGCCGGGAGATTTTACTTTGAGGGAGTGGTACTGTCAGGATCGCAAGCCCCCACAGAGAAAAGGACTTTCCGGTGAGTATCATTGATCTTAGGGCCAGGGGCTAAAAGAAGAAAGAGAAAACCGAATGCAGGTTAGAAGCTGCTAGCAGGTGCCACCCTGAAAATGGCCACCAGGAGACGACTTCTAGAGCAGCACGTTTGCGCTCTGAGTCGCATGAGACCGCTAATCTGTGATTGTCCGGGGTGCTGGCGCCAGCGTTACTGCGCACTTCACCTGACTCAGGAGGAGAGTTACGAACGTCTTTGAAGGAAGCGCCGCGAAAGTTTAGGTGAGGAAATCCTCTCGTCGCGTCTCACCCCTTTGAACTCCGGCGAGAATTGCATCTAGAGGTTAAGCTGGAGGAAGACTACAGTAAGACTGTTCCAAGTTATTAGTATTTCCCCGAGGCGAGTGCGCAGCCGCCATGCAGGCAAGTGTTAGTGCTTAGAGCATGCAAGCAACAACCAGAGAGTCTGTCAGTATTGCTTGTAGTCAGGAGTCAGCACAAGTCTTTGGGCAAGTTGTATTTATTTTTGGGAACTCTGGAGGAGGTGAGTTTTTTGAGGTGGAGTTCATTTATGTTTAGCCTTGGTTATTAGTGCCGAAGTGATTCCAACTTCACAAAGAAGCCTTGATATTTTGTTCCTGGAGTTATATACGGAGAAGGAGAAAAGTACAAGTCATTCACGAGGAAAAATTAGAATTACGTGAAGAAATACTTACACCAATAAAATAGAGTCCAGATTATGTAGACTGCTGAGATTATTTGGGGTAGAGGAATCTGCAATTAAAAGAGAGAGAGAGAAAGATCAGATAATCTACACTAGAACACTCTCTAACAATCTTGAATTATCACCTTACAGAACACAGCAGTCCAAGTAATCACCAAATAGAAGAGAAGCATAGGTCACACCAATTCTGGGCAGGTTACATTCAGAGGAGATTAAGCCTAAGTACAGAATTAGGAAATGCGCAGGATATCTTAATGTGTGTTCTTTCTCTACAGCAACATTGACCAGTAATTGCCAGAAAAGGCGAGGCAGCAGACGTCTGAGGCTGAAGGAAGAATCAGGGCGTAGTGTGACTGTCTCTTCTCTGTCCCACATCCCCTTTCCCCTGGGGTTTCATTGGCATACATGCTAATAGAATTGTGTGTTGCTGGAGAAATCATAGTGGGGCATTGGGAACTTGCGACATTCTGCTCCCGTGCATTGTGGAAGCACAGTTCTGACACTCTAGGCCCCTGGAGGACATATTGGGCCTGCATCCCTCAGTTTTTGAGGTCCAAGAAATGTTCACCCTCTACCCTAATAGAGAGGTCCTGGCCAATCGTGGCCGATCAGGGACGAGAAGGGCAGAGAGGGGAAGTAGGTTGCAGGTAGCAGGTTGCAGGGCAAGATGCTCATGATCCCTGCTCCCTAATGATGGAGCCAGCTTCCTCTCTCCTTACACCAGCGGTTTCCGCCTAGCTGCTGGGGCTGCCAGTTGTAGGCCTGCAGCCCACAGGGAGCTTGCTTGTCCCTCTCACACATGTAAATGGATCAGCACTCAAGTGCACACTTACTCCTGCGCCCACAGACCCTCACACACTTTTTGTCAACAAAGCTTTTTCCTAGTTTAGGGAACTCGGGGACTCCATGTTAAAAATACAAAAGCAGCACACCACGCGAGCGGCCATCACATAGAATCCAGCAGCAAATGGGAAACGTTTAACTAGCCGACGGTCCCATGTACTGCAGCCCTACCATGGAACGACTACTGGATGAGTCCATGCTGGAGAATATTGAACCTACAACATAGTCTTGGGTAAATAAGAATTCCACAGGAATATCATGGAACAGGGGCCTGTGAACCCTTCTGAGCCAGATAGGAGTCGAACTCTACAATTTGCATGATCCGTGGTTGGAACACGTTATCCAGTGCGCCACTGGCCCCATTATAGGTACTCCCACATCCTTTTGTCCTTAAGAGGGCTAGAAAGCGTGTGTGTGTGTGTGTTTTAAAACTCCATTCCATCAAACTTTTTTGCCACGTTTACGGCTCACAACCAGATTTGGGGGTGGTGAAGAATAATGACAGGGAGGCTGAAGAAGAGAAAGAAAAGTCCCAGAAGTCCTGCAGACTTCCTCGCTAAATGCAGCTGGACATAGAGTGCACCTTCTTTACTGCGAGGCAAATACATTAAAAATGTTGGGGAGAGACTAATTGAAAAATACATATTATGAGGACAGCACTGGAACCTGCTTTATTATTTCAATTGGTCTTGAAAACATAGAACATTTCTCTCCTGAAAGCTGGCAAAAATATGGAACGCTTCACGAATTTGCGTGTCATCCTTGCGCAGGGGCCATGCTAATCTTCTCTGTATCGTTCCAATTTTAGTATATGTGCTGCCGAAGCGAGCACACTTCATTGATGAACCTACCATGTTTATAAACTCTCTAAATCTACAGTCTCTAGACATAGGGTGGCAGAGATGCTCGGATGGCCAGTAAGCATTCAAATCTGAGCCAATGGGCAAAAATGCATGAAGAGTAACAATCCATTATTCTTCACTGCATTTGAGGTCCAAGACTTCACACATTGTAAGTATGTAGATTATGCCAGGGTTGCAAAGGCTCATGGTTCAGGCTACAGACAAGGAGCATTGTGACATCACGCTGCCTGTGGAACAGTGATATTAAAGGTGAAACAGCTGCACAGTAGGTTAGGTGAAGGGCTCTGAGAGTGGAAAGGTAGCATGCTTGGGTCCCTGGACAAGGTGAGCCTACGACAAGGTGTCTGAATTTTCGCCTGTATTGTAATATTAAACACTTTATTGTTGTACCCGCCTGCTTTCTAAGGAGTCCTCAAGCTCAGCCCCACACAGACGTGGAACTGATGATGTTAATGCAGATATTTACGAAACTGAGGCTGATCTAAAACATTTCCTTGGATCTAGGACCATTTCGCCTGGCTTTTAGGTCCTTCCTTCTCCTAAAGTCCTTTGTATAAGTTAGGAAAACCTGACAGAACAGAATTTCAGGAGGTCAGGTGGGTTTACTTGTGCCTTCTGGTTGTGAGCCGTAAACGTGGCAACATTGTTTGATGGAATGGTGTTTTAAAACACACACACACACACGCTTTCTAGCCCTCTTAAGGACAAAAGGATGGGTGTACCTATATGGGGCCAGTGGCGCAATGGATAACGCGTCTGATTACGGATCAGAAGATTGTAGGTTCGACTCCTATCTGGCTCAGAAGGGTCACAGGTCCCTGTTCCATGATATTCCTGTGGAATTCTTATTTACCTCAGACTTGTTGTAGGTTCAATATTCTCCAGCAGGACTCATCCAGTAGTAGTTCCATGGTAGGGCTGCAGTAATAGGACCACGGCTAGTTAAACGTTTCCCATTTGCTGCTGGATTCTATGTGATGGCCGTCATGTGGTGTGCTGCTTTTGTATTTCAACATGGGTCCCTGAGTCTCTAAACTAGGAAAAAAGCTTGTTGACAAAAGTGTGTGTGAGAGGGTCTGTGGGCGCAGGCAGGTGTGTGCACTTGAGTGCTGACCCATTTACATGTGTGAGAGGGACAAGCAAACTCCCTGTGGGCTGCAGGCCTACAACTGGTAGCCCCAGCAGCTAGGCGGAACCACAGGTAAGGAGAGAGGAAGTTGGTTCATTATTAGAGCAGGATCATGAGCATCTTGCCCTGCTACCTACTTCCCCTCTCTCGGCCACGATCGGCCAAGACCTCTCTATTAGGGTAGAGGGTGAACATTTCTTGGACCTCAGAAACTGAGGGATGCAGGCCCAATATGTCCTCCAGGGGCCTAGAGGACCTGGTGCCCAATCTGGCCTGGTGTTTTTCAGCTTACCCGACCAATCTGGTTGCAAGGCGGATTTTAACAGTACTGCTGAAAAGGGACTCCCAGACAGCCCTGAGGCCATCATTTGCATAGGCCCTGCCCTTCTCTTTGTCCTGCTTCCCACAAAGCAACGCATCGCTGGCAGCAGTATAGATTTGGGGGTGGTGAAGAATAATGACAGGGAGGCTGAAGAAGAGAAAGAAAAGTCCCAGAAGTCCTGCAGGCTTCCTCGCTAAATGCAGCTGGACATAGAGTGCACCTTCTTTACTGCGAGGCAAATACATTAAAAATGTTGGGGAGAGACTAATTGAAAAATACATATTACGAGGACAGCACTGGAACCTGCTTTATTATTTCAATTGGTCTTGAAAACATAGAACATTTCTCTCCTGAAAGCTGGCAAAAATATGGAACGCTTCACGAATTTGCGTGTCATCCTTGCGCAGGGGCCATGCTAATCTTCTCTGTATCGTTCCAATTTTAGTATATGTGCTGCCGAAGCGAGCACACTTCATTGATGAACCTACCATGTTTATAAACTCTCTAAATCTACAGTCTCTAGACATAGGGTGGCAGAGATGCTCGGATGGCCAGTAAGCATTCAAATCTGAGCCAATGGGCAAAAATGCATGAAGAGTAACAATCCATTATTCTTCACTGCATTTGAGGTCCAAGACTTCACACATTGTAAGTATGTAGATTATGCCAGGGTTGCAAAGGCTCATGGTTCAGGCTACAGACAAGGAGCATTGTGACATCACGCTGCCTGTGGAACAGTGATATTAAAGGTGAAACAGCTGCACAGTAGGTTAGGTGAAGGGCTCTGAGAGTGGAAAGGTAGCATGCTTGGGTCCCTGGACAAGGTGAGCCTACGACAAGGTGTCTGAATTTTCGCCTGTATTGTAATATTAAACACTTTATTGTTGTACCCGCCTGCTTTCTAAGGAGTCCTCAAGCTCAGCCCCACACAGACGTGGAACTGATGATGTTAATGCAGATATTTACGAAACTGAGGCTGATCTAAAAAATTTCCTTGGATCTAGGACCATTTCGCCTGGCTTTTAGGTCCTTCCTTCTCCTAAAGTCCTTTGTATAAGTTAGGAAAACCTGACAGAACAGAATTTCAGGAGGTCAGGTGGGTTTACTTGTGCCTTCTGGTTGTGAGCCGTTGTTAGATTTGGGGGTCTCTAGTTGGCAGAGGTAGGTACCTTTGTCCAAATAGGGACCCTTGAGTCTAGTCAGGGAAAGTAGGTACACTCCTGAAATAACTCCTGCTCACCCTCTTAGTAGCTTGGCACGAGCAGACAGGCTTAGTTCAGAGGCAGTGTGTAAAGCATTTGTGAACACATACAGTAATCAAGTGACAACACTACAAATGGACACCACACAGGTTGTATATTTATAAAAATAAGTATCTTTTATATAGATTTATCACCAGACCATAAACGACAAAAATAATCCACACTACTGTCAAGAATGCTTAGTTCTGATCAAAAAGGCTTAATTCAAGGTTCTGTGCTAGTCGGTAGCCTCCTCCGGCTACGGCGATGTCAAGAACAAACAGAGTCTAACAAATCCAGCTGACCGCGTCGAGACGGGCCAACACAGCGTAGACAGACTCGGTCACAGTACCTTTTACTTGAAGCGGCGGCACGGGTGTGCGAACCGGATGGCTGTACGTCGTGGTCGCGATGCAAAAATGGAAGCGTTGCAGGATGCGTTGTCGCTCGATGCGGTGCAGGCAGCGGCTCGTTGACGTCGTCGAGACGGAGTCGGTGAGACCAGGGCCGGGCGTTGCAGGGCGAGACGGTGCTTCGATGCGGTGCTGGCAGGTTGCGGTGCGGCGACGGAGCCGGGTTCAGGAGCTGGCGTCGATCAGTCCGGACAGCGGTGCGAGTCGGGCGGTGCGTCGCGTAGCTTGCGAGGCGGTGCCCAACTCCAGTGCGGTCACAGGACTCGAACTCAGCAACAGTGACCGTGTCGGTCGGACCAGATGAATTCGGTGTAGCGAGGCGTTGCAAGGTGCGGGGCTCACAGGTTACGGTGCAGGCAGCAGCTCGTTGACGGAGTCGGTGAGACCAAGGACGTGCGTTGCAAGATGCAGGCGTTGCTCGATGCGGTGCCAACAGGACACCGAACCGGTCGGGAGAGTCGGTCACAGCTCCCTACCTCTGTAGCCACTGAAACAGAGTTTCCAGCAGCAATTCACAAAGGGGTGAAGTCCAATGGTCCTGGGACTTCGATCAGGGGCAAGCTCTCTTCCAAGCCCTTGGAGATCCTTCACAAGTTGATGAAAGTCACAGCAAAGCAAAAGTTCCTTTCTCCTTTCTTTGGCAGTCAGGCAAACCACTGCAGGCCAATCCCCAAGCAGCACTTCAGCTTAGGGATAGTCTCTCCTCAGTTTCTTCTTGGTTCCGCTCCTCAGCAAAGGTTTCTTCTTGTTCCCAAAAGTGATCTAATTTTCCTGGGGTCTAGGTGCCCCTCTTTTACCCTGATTCTCTTTGTTCTCTGGAGGCAGAGAGGCCTTTTGCCTAGCTTAAACCAGTTCTGTGCAGCTTTGGAGCACTCTGTGTACATGACTCCTTCTTTCCTTTCAGAATGTGGGGCAGGGTACTCAGACGCCCGGCATGGGGTGGAGCCAGCATTGTGGCAGGCAGACACAGCCCTATTCAGACCCAGATGCAACTCCTCCCTCCACTCTGGATGCAGATCTCTCTATTCAGCCCTTTGCTGCCTCACCCTGTCTCCTGTGGCCACCCCCAGCCCCTGTCACGCACAAACCAGACACACAATACACAAGCTGGCAGAGGCAGGCTGGATAGTTAGGCAAGAAAATACCCACTTTCTAAAAGTGGTATTTTCAAACACAGAATGTTAAAACCAACTTCACTAAAGATGTATTTTATCATTCTGAGTTCAGGCATACTAAACTCGAATTTCTACCTAGTTCCCTGAGTCAGTTTAGGATTATAAGATGTTATAATCAAACTGCCCATTCTGGCCTATGGGGAACAGGTAGCCTTGAAATAGTGAAAAATGAAAATGGCTGTAATTCACTATTAGGACATGCCACACACACCAGGCATGTCCCACCTTATCCTTACAATGCACCCTGCCCGTAGGCCTACCATGGGGGTGTCTGATATGAAGAAAAGGGAAGGTTTGGGGACTGGTAGGTGGGTGCACTTACCAAGTCGACATGGCAGTCACAGACTGCACACAGGCTCTGCAATGGCAGGCCTGAGACACACTTTACAAGCTACTTCTGTGGGTGGCACAACCAGTGCTGCAAGCCCACCAGCAGCATTTGATTTACAAGCCCTGGGCACACTCAGTGCACTGTACTAGGGTCTGACAGTAATTCAAATAAGCCAAACATGGAGTCACTAATTCACATCACAATTTATAATAGGGAGCACTTGCACTTTGGCACTAATTAGCAGTGGCAAAGTGCCCATGAGCATCTAGTCCAGCAAAAACATATCGACAACAGTGGAGGTATTATGAAAAAAAAATGGAAGGGAGACCCATGCCAAGGATGCCAGGTCTAACACGCGTAAACATGGCAAAAAAGTTTGATGGAATGGTGTTTTAAAACACACACGCTTTCTAGCCCTCTTAAGGACAAAAGGATGGGTGTACCAATATGGGGCCAGTGGCGCAATGGATAATGCGTCTGATTACGGATCAGAAGATTGTAGGTTCGACTCCTATCTGGCTCAGAAGGGTCACAGGTCCCTGTTCCATGATATTCCTGTGCAATTCTTATTTACCTTAGACTTGTTGTAGGTTCAATATTCTCCAGCAGGACTCATCCAGTAGTAGTTCCATGGTAGGGCTGCAGTAATAGGACGACAGCTAGTTAAACGTTTCCCATTTGCTGCTGGATTCTATGTGATGGCCGTCATGTGGTGTGCTGCTTTTGTATTTCAACATGGGTCCCTGAGTCTCTAAACTAGGAAAAAAGCTTGTTGACAAAAGTGTGTGTGAGAGGGTCTGTAGGCGCAGGCAAGTGTGTGCACTTGAGTGCTGACCCATTTACATGTGTGAGAGGGACAAGCAAACTCCCTGTGGGCTGCAGGCCTACAACTGGTAGCCCCAACAGCTAGGTGGAACCACAGGTAAGGAGAGAGGAAGTTGGTTCATTATTAGAGCAGGATCATGAGCATCTTGCCCTGCTACCTACTTCCCCTCTCGTCGCCTCTCGGCCACGATCGGCCAAGACCTCTCTATTAGGGTAGAGGGTGAACATTTCTTGGACCTCAGAAACTGAGGGATGCAGGCCCAATATGTCCTCCAGGGGCCTAGAGGACCTGGTGCCCAATCTGGCCTGGTGTTTTTCAGCTTACCCAACCAATCTGGTTGCAAGGCGGATTTTAACAGTACTGCTGAAAAGGGACTCCCAGACAGCCCTGAGGCCATCATTTGCATAGGCCCTGACCTTCTCTTTGTCCTGCTTCCCACAAAGCAACGCATCGCTGGCAGCAGTATAGATTTGGGGGTGGTGAAGAATAATGACAGGGAGGCTGAAGAAGAGAAAGAAAAGTCCCAGAAGTCCTGCAGGCTTCCTCGCTAAATGCAGCTGGACATAGAGTGCACCTTCTTTACTGCGAGGCAAATACATTAAAAATGTTGGGGAGAGACTAATTGAAAAATACATATTACGAGGACAGCACTGGAACCTGCTTTCTTATTTCAATTGGTCTTGAAAACATAGAACATTTCTCTCCTGAAAGCTGGCAAAAATATGGAACGCTTCATGAGTTTGCGTGTCATCCTTGCGCAGGGGCCATGCTAATCTTCTCTGTATCGTTCCAATTTTAGTATATGTGCTGCCGAAGCGAGCACACTTCATTGATGAACCTACCATGTTTATAAACTCTCTAAATCTACAGTCTCTAGACATAGGGTGGCAGAGATGCTCGGATGGCCAGTAAGCATTCAAATCTGAGCCATTGGGCAAAAATGCATGAAGAGTAACAATCCATTATTCTTCACTGCATTTGAGGTCCAAGACTTCACACATTGTAAGTATGTAGATTATGCCACGGTTGCAAAGGCTCATGGTTCAGGCTACAGACAAGGAGCATTGTGACATCACGCTGCCTGTGGAACAGTGATATTAAAGGTGAAACAGCTGCACAGTAGGTTAGGTGAAGGGCTCTGAGAGTGGAAAGGTAGCATGCTTGGGTCCCTGAACAAGGTGAGCCTACGACAAGGTGTCTGAATTTTCGCCTGTATTGTAATATTAAACACTTTATTGTTGTACCCGCCTGCTTTCTAAGGAGTCCTCAAGCTCAGCCCCACACAGACGTGGAACTGATGATGTTATTGCAGATATTTACGAAACTGAGGCTGATCTAAAAAAATTCCTTGGATCTAGAACCATTTCGCCTAGCTTTTAGGTCCTTCCTTCTCCTAAAGTCCTTTGTATAAGTTAGGAAAACCTGACAGAACAGAATTTCAGGAGGTCAGGTGGGTTTTCTTGTGCCTTCTGGTTGTGAGCCGTAAACGTGGCAAAAAAGTTTGATGGAATGGTGTTTTAAAACACACACACACACGCTTTCTAGCCCTCTTAAGGACAAAAGGATGGGTGTACCTATAGGGGCCAGTGGCGCAATGGATAACGCGTCTAATTACGGATCAGAAGCTTGTAGGTTCGACTCCTATCTGGCTCAGAAGGGTCACAGGTCCCTGTTCCATGATATTCCTGTGGAATTCTTATTTACCTCAGACTTGTTGTAGGTTCAATATTCTCCAGCAGGACTCATCCAGTAGTAGTTCCATGGTAGGGCTGCAGTAATAGGACCACGGCTAGTTAAACGTTTCCCATTTGCTGCTGGATTCTATGTGATGGCCGTCATGTGGTGTGCTGCTTTTGTATTTCTGCATGGGTCCCTGAGTCTCTAAACTAGGAAAAAAGCTTGTTGACAAAAGTGTGTGTGAGAGGGTCTGTTGGCGCAGGCAGGTATGTGCACTTGAGTGCTGACCCATTTACATGTGTGAGAGGGACAAGCAAACTCCCTGTGGTCTGCAGGCCTACAACTGGTAGCCCCAGCAGCTAGGCGGAACCACAGGTAAGGAGAGAGGAAGTTGGTTCATTATTAGAGCAGGATCATGAGCATCTTGCCCTGCTCCCTGCTCCCTGCTCCCTGCTCCCTGCTCCCTGCTTCCCCTCTCGGCCACGATCGGCCAAGACCTCTCTATTAGGGTAGAGGGTGAACATTTCTTGGACCTCAGAAACTGAGGGATGCAGGCCCAATATGTCCACGAATTTGCGTGTCATCCTTGCGCAGGGGCCATGCTAATCTTCTCTGTATCGTTCCAATTTTAGTATATGTGCTGCCGAAGCGAGCACACTTCATTGATGAACCTACTGATAACGCTGATTCTTATCTTATCTCTTTTAAGAATCTTCAGGTCGCCAGGATCTTTTTACCTGCTGAATAGTGTGAAGGGACAATCGCCTTTAATACGCGATAGGATTCAACCGTTCTAAATTCTGCACACAACAACCCACGACCAGCGTCGGTTATTCACACACTCACACATTTGCTCCCTATCCTCGGTGGTTTGATCAATGACGTCTCGTGATCCCCACTATCTCTGGTCAACAATCTCTATTCTGGGTGTCTTCTACACCACAATATCTCTCGGCCCCGCGCGCGCTCACGGTCTGATCCTCAATCACACAACTCTCATTCCAACTCCGCAAGACATTACACAACGAACAAACACCGCAATCTAACAACCATCACTCTTTTCATGCTCACTCTACCACGAACTGCTACTTCCGCCGCACCGTCACTCTCCGTCTGTTTTCAGCGACCGCCGACGTCCTCCTTTTGCGATCCACTGGATCACCATCACTGGGGTTCTATGGGGCAACTAATCTCTTATCCTAATCTAGATCTCCCCTTACTATCAGAGATAACCATCCTACTCTGCTACCAACTGATAACGCTGATTCTTATCTTATCTCTTTTAAGAATCTTCAGGTCGCCAGGATCTTTTTACCTGCTGAATAGTGTGAAGGGAAGAAAATCCTTTTCAGTTATACGACAACATTTAGAATCCAGTTTACCTTAAAAGACCACTGACTCCGAATTCAATTTTGTGGATTTATTACAGCCAAGAATAATTGTACGTGCAAACACCTCAACACGAGGTTAAAGAAATAGATGGGCACTAATACAAATAGCATCCTACGCAGGAGTCTCATTCGACTCAGAATCAGAAGAATTGTTAGCTCCAGAAGTATTAGACAAGCGATAACTGCTCCAATTTCTATATTATTCTTCATTTACCTAAATAAGCATACAACCATTAGCTGTCCCTACTCTATCACTAAGGTGACATACCTACTTAACGAATTTCCCAGGCAAGAGTAAGTAAAAGGTGTCAGCTGTGAAGACTTCCTAAGAAGTGCACTCACTTAGTATTTAAGCTCAGATTTTAAGATGCTCCTTCACCAAATCCCTCTCTGTCCTCCTCTCTGCTCTCCTCTACCTCTTCTCTGCCCTCCTCCCTCGGGGCACTATCCCTAATACAAAACCCAATACAACTGAACACGCCTTTTGTCACGCCTCTTTGGCCAGGTCTTCTTTCTTGTACTTTTCCATCGAAAGGTTACTTCATCCTGGACGGTTGCGATGACCTTGAGTCCCAAGCACCTTCTCCGCTGAAAGTATCATCCCTAAATTCCATTGCACTCCCATCTTCATGCCTCCCATCGCTTTAACTTATGAAACAAAGAGCCAGTCTTTACTAACGAGGCATGTGTCCTTGCACCTGCAACAGAAGATACGTTCAACAGAAACCCTCTACTGTGCTAATTAAATCTACTATCGGTGCCCAGAGAGCCTTACCAAGAGAACCTTCTCTGCCTGCAAAATAAGCTAACATAAGAACAAACAGGCCTTTCCCTGGCGTATATGCAGTCAGGCCTTTACACAATTTAAACACACAAATCTTAATCACGTCTAAAAGCATTGGTTCATTATATTTCATATGCAAAAAGTGAACTACATGCGCAACTTAATGTGGTACACGTTTAAACTACGGCATCTCGATTACACATGGGCTGATTCCTCTATGCATTATTTTACACACGATTTAGTTAAGAATTACATTGCATGATAAAAATAGCACAATTACATTTCTTATTCATTCTGATAACTGAGTTATAACTTCATTTTGCTAGCCATTCATAGATATATAGCTGGATATATGCGGGTGCGAACTATCAGTGATTATGATGCACCCCTACAAATTTCACAAGAACATGGCGCTCTATCAGTTCCCCCCTTTGATGACTCCTGTCATCACATTTTATTCAACTCCCTTGGAGAAAGAACCGACCTAAACAGAACTCGTTGCCATTCTCCCTGGTCTGTGATTCTCCATTCTCTTGAGTCTCTGATATTGACTGTCCAGCAGTCTAGCCATTCTCGTCTCATTTTCTCTCAGAGCTCTCTCAACTCGGCCTGCTCGATACCACTTGTAAGCTTTGATCAGACCCCACAGGCAAACCACACAAACCACCATGATCAGAAGAGGTCTCAGAACATAGCCAAGGAATCCCTTTCCCAAATTCGCAAACCAGCTTCCCACTTGACCAAACCCTTTTCCAACTTTTTCCCAAGCTCCCTCTTCAGTCAAGTCCGCTATCTTCGTGTGAATAATAGTGATGTTACTTATATATTTCTCCAGATCCTTGCTGTGGTCTGGTATATAAGCACAGCACTCTTGAACCCTCAATAATTTACAGACTCCGCCCTCTTTTGCCAGTAAGACATCCAAAGCAAGGCGGTTCTGCAAAACCATTGCCCTTATCGACAACATCTCCCCTTCCACCAGTACCAACAATTTGGCGGTATTCATCGATAGTTCGTCTATCACAGTCGCCAGTCTCCGGATTTTTACATCATTCAAGATCACTCCCAAACTTGGTATCATGGCTCCAAAGATATCTCCCACTACAACCCCTGCACTCGCACCTCTTCTCACTCTTGAATGCTTTCCTCCTTCCAAAAGTTCCAAATCCTCAGTATGATAAATCTTTGGAAAAATTATTCCCAAGTAACATGTACCATACCAGTTCGCAGGCAATCTCACATATGCATTCCTTCCACACACAAAATACACAGTAGGTATCACTTGTACAGGACCTTGGAGAAAATTCTTAGCCACATCTGCCATCGTAAAAACATGCTCACACGTACTCTGTCCCTCGGGAACCTTTTCATAATAGGTCTGATATCGCCTCACACACAACTTTCCCCTTTGTTCCTTGTCCAAAGCTATAGGACCATAGCTTCCCTTTGTCCTGTGCAATTTTTCCTCCTCTGTCCAATCCACCTTACTATGCCCAGGGCCGTTTCTAGATGTTTTGCCGCCCTAGGCGAGAATTGAAAAATGCCTCCCTCTCCCTTTTACTACCATCACTCTCTCCCCCTGTCATCCAGGCTAGAAGAATTAATGCACTCAGCTCTGTCAAGAATCACGCATCAGGCATTAGACTATTTCATTTCAGTGTGGTGGTCCGCATCACCGCACTGAAATTCTCCCAGTTGGCCCTACTGCAAGCGAGGAAACTGCACCCCTCTCCCAATCCCTTGTTTTTGTACCAAAAACAGTACTAACTAGGGTGAAGTGGGTCCCTCGCACCACTGTACACGGGTGCCACTGCACATGCTGCACTACTGATAACTACGCCCCTGAGATATCCGGCGCCCCATCTAACAAGGTCAAACTCACCTTGCAAGCTACAGCCACAGCAGAAGACACTGCGACCCTCTCACGAGCTGTCCTGCCTCAGCCCCAAACGATGGTGCATCTCTCACTGTCTCACTCTGTGTCTCTCTCCGTGTGCCCCTCCCCGCTGTTCTCTCTCTCCATTGGTTGGTCTGCTTGCTGCTCTCTTTCCTTTTCTGGGGTGTCTCCCTCTCTCTATTTCTATTGTTGTCTGCTGGCACACCTAATCACCCCCCCTAATAAATCTTTCCACCTCTGTTATCTCTTTCTGTTGCATTTCTCTCTCTCTCTGGAAGAAAGGACATATTATTTTTACTGTTCTCTATAACAAAAGTGAACACTCGGTGGGGGAAGGGGGTGGCACTGGGACTCAACGCCCAGCAACTCAATCCCCCTCCCCCAAAACAAGCTCACCTGGGTCACAACTGAGATGGGAGGTGGCTTCTGGTTGCTCTGATCAGGGGCTTTCCAGACAGTTTTCTGGTCCAAGACATTTGCTGGTGAGATTTACAACGGAGTTCAGTTGCGCAGATGATGTAATTTACAACAGGCCCTGCTGTGCCGAGGAGTCGTCAGCGTGTCCATGTGTGCTGATGAGTCCTGCTGGAAGGCTGGGTTGTGTTAACAATGTTAAAACGTCTTGGAGCACAGGCTGCTCTGCTGATATATCGCGCAGTGTCCCTGCTGTGCTGGTTAATCTTGTGGTGCAGCCGATTTACCTGCTGATGAGTCTGGAAATGCTGATGAGTTTTAGTCAGTCTACTGCTATACTAATGCCTCTTAGAGCCCGACCGGTGCTACTGACGAGTCGAACTGTAAGTATACCTGGGCGTGCTGATGACTCCTGGGTTTCCTATGCTGTATGGATACGTCTTGCATGACGCCCTGATATGCTGATGAGCCCCAAGGTATGTCCAGGTATGTGGGAGGGTTTTATGGGAATCCCTACTGTCCTGATGGCCGGGTGTGCTGATGAGTCCTCCGCTGTATGGATGAGCCGTGCAGTAGCAGGGCCAGATGTGCTGCAGAGTCTCACAGACGGAGCTCCTGTGTTGGTTAGCTCAATGGGGCGGACCGCTACCCCTGAACATTCAGCCCTCCTCCTTGCCACCACTCCTCCTACCTTCTACCCCGTCTGCAACCTTCACCCGCCACACTATGCCCCATACCCTCCTTCCCACCTGCCTACATGTCTCTGCCAGTCCTATCCACAACAGACCTTCAGCCCCCACCTCCCCTGGTCTCTGCCCCTAGGTCTTCCACACTGTCCTGCACTTCCTACTCCATGTCTCTACAGCCTGTCCTCTCCCAGGCCCTGCTTCTCTGCTCCTTCGCCCCCCTCCTCTGTATGCCCCTACCTCCTTCCCTCTCCTTCTCCCCAGCCTCCTCTCTCGCTCTCCCTCCTCTTTAGCCCCTCTCCCTCAGTATTTACATTACAAGGGTGGCCCCCACAGGTGTGTGTCCCTCTCTATGACTCCTTTGTTGAGCCCTCCTCCTCTGACCCTCACTGCCCACCCTTCCAGCACCTCCCCTGCCCCTCTCGGCGCTAGCCTCATATACATACAAATAGGCTGTGTGCCCGCCTTTTCTGCCTCTTTTACCCCCCCTCCGCCCCTACAGTTCCCGTTCCCTCTTCACCCCCTCCCCAGTCTCTCGCCCAAATCACTGCAACACCTCAGCTGTCTCCTCCCCCTCTGTCTATCCCGCCCTCCTTTCCCTCCCGTTATCCCCGCTCCGCTGTGCCGTCTCTCACAGTGCCTCCTGCACATCCCCAAGCCTTGTCCTCTCCATGTGGCCCTCTAGCGCCCTCCCTTCCAACCGCCCTTGCTCCAGGGCTCCAGCCTCGCGCCACATCACGGCCTCGCGCCGGACTTCAGCCTCGCTCTCTGCCTCACGCGCTGCTGTCTCGTGCAGTTTCACCTCTTATGCATATCCCTTCTTCTCCATTCTCGCGCCGGACCCATCCTTGCCCTCTGCCTCACGTGCTGCTGTCTCGTGCAGCTTCACCTCTCATGCATACCCATTCTTCTTCTCCAGCCTCTCGCCGGACCCATCCTCACCCTCTGCCTCACGAGCTGTTGTCTCGTGCAGTTTCACCTCTCTTGTATACCACTTCTTCAGAGGCCTCCCGCGCGCCGGCTACCCTTTATTACTATCTTTGCCTCCTCCATCAATTTCCCCCTTTCCCTGTATCTCCTCCTTCTACCCGTTACCCCTCCCGCTCCTGACCTCCCTGTTACCCCACCTCCTCTGCTGCGTTAACCATTCTTTCATAGACCCCCCTTCATTTCTTAATCTTTCTTCACTTTTTCATTAATTACCTAGCCCACATGGCAATCTGAAACCTTGGCAGCTTTGTTCATCAGTTATAAAATAACTTTTTGCCGCCCTCCCCCTTTGGCCGCCCTAGGCGGCTGCCTAGTCTTGCCTAATGGTAGAAACGGCCCTGACTATGCCCTGTGTCTCGTGTCTGTGTCAGTTTTCTATACCTGTCTTCCACCTGATCTACGAACTTTTTCTCTACATCTGACAATGAACACGTCAAATTATGTCGGTGGGCATATGCTGTGTCCAGTTCCAAAGACAGTATGAAGAACTTCCTAAGTCTATCCTCCGACTTATAATAATCATACTTATTCAAATGTTTATAAGCGGGAACTTCAGGAAGCACTGCATCGTAATTGGAAAAGAAATACTCAAACTGATCTCTTTCATAGAATAGACTAAGTAACAGGCTACATGAAATTCCATATGTCAGTGGAAGATGGTGATATCTAATACCCTCATCCACTGAAGCAGGCAACTGCATACACACATAACAATCTTTCGCATCCATCGCATCCACATACTCGTATAGCAGCTTGGCGTAAGCATTAAGCTTGAAATCACTTCTAGACAAATCTACATGCAATCTACGACTTTCTTCTATCAGCAAAGCCTTGTTAGCTCCTATGGTTACCTCTTTTTGGCTAGGTGTAGTAGGTGTAGGAGTCCCTGGCACCCCCTGCACTGCTAGCTCATGTGGAAATGTATATGAGACTACAATTACTACGATTATAGAAAATATCACAACACCTGTGAGTATGCCTACAATCATTTTAGACCTACGATTTGGATCTCCAACCTCCATGATTTCGAAAGTTCTCAAAAGTTCTTGGCTTTAGCAATGAACACTCAAAAGTCCTGGTTCTTCCCCTCGTGACTTGTTTAACCAGTTCAAACAACACTTGAAACCTCTGGAAATCCCCTTTCAACAACAGTCTCTTATTTACATAGTCCAGAAAAAGACTTCCCTAGGTTTTCGTTCCTCTTCTGGAGAAAGTCCCTAAGTTTATTCTTCTTCCACTCGGATCTAGGTTATCTTCTTCTTTAGACTTTTTATTTACAACAGGTTATATTTCATCCACGATAAGATCGTTAGTAAGCACTTCCAGAACGTGATACAAAAGTTCAAGACGCAGGATTACCATTTCGTGTGAAGACGGCTCAAACCCAAAAGACGGAAATTCGATTCGATGCAAAACCAGTTGTCGGACTTTACTCAGAAGCGGGGGATTCGGAACGGTGAGGGTCAGTATTCCTTCGACTTCGAGCCCTGGCAACAACAGCACCACCTTCACTACCACATTCGGGCTCTTGCTGACCACCTGCACAGACCTTAGTCTCCCCGTACTCACTACCCCCTGCATCAGTCACTGTGTAAGTCCACTCAGGGGTAGAGTATCTCCGGCAGGGTACTCTCGTTCTTTTTGACCTTCGCCTGCCCTCTTGAGTCTGCTCTTCGTCACTTGCTTCCGTCTCAGAGACTTCCGACACTGGAGCAAGATCTCTTTCAGGTGCCAACCTCAGATTCAGTCGCCTCTGTCTTTCAGGCCAACCTTCCTTGGTTCTGGTCGTTCTTCCGCCTTCCCCTGCTATACCCAGTACACCACTTCCTCTTTCTGCTGAATCTGACTCTACTCCACCCTCTGCACCACCTCTGTCTTCTGAGTCAGAGTCGAGGTTTGGGTTGTCAAAACCCCCTTCAGCTTGTTCTGGTGCACCACCAGCTGTGTCAGCGACCCTTACAGCTTGACTTGTCCTCTCATGTGGCCCTGCCACATCAGCTGGATTTTCAGTTACAAGAGGAGCTGTTTCTTCCAAGGGTGCTGAAACTCTGCGGGTATGGGAGGCATGTACCCAGTTCGGCAATCCTCCACACTTCACTGCTGTGTTCGTGACCAGTATCACCTGGTACGGGCCTCGCCACCGAACATCCAAACAGCTCTTCCTTACGTGCTTTCGGACAAGCACCCAGTCGCCGGGACACAGGTCGTGGCACAGATCACTCGAGGCCGGAACAGCTGCAGCTTGTACCTGCTGGGACACAGAACGGACCACATCAGATAGTCCTTTACAGTAATCGAGAATCAAGTCATCAGTGATGTTAATCAAAGCTGTAGCTGGTACTGCTGGCAACCGCATTGCCCTCCCCATTAATATCTCGTGGGGGGACAATCCGGTCCTCCTATCTGGGACACTTCGCATGCTCATTAGGACAAGCGGCAAAGCGTCAGGCCATTTCAGGGATGTTGATGAACACATTTTTGCCATCCGGGCTTTCAAAGTTCCATTGACCTGTTCCACCATCCCAGAAGCCTCTGGTCGGTAACTGCAATGGAGTCTCTGATCAATATTCAATGCGGCACAGAGTAACTTCATGATTTCACTGTGGAAGTGTCTTCCTCTATCTGATTCCAAAGAGGTTGGGATCCCGAATCTCGGGATGAGCTCCGTCAACAATAACTTAGCCACTGTGAGAGTGTCACACCTGCGTGTTGGGTAAGCCTCCACCCACCGTGAGAATACACATACCAGCACCAAGATGTATCTCAACCCATTGCACTTAGGCATTTCCACGAAGTCTAACTGTATCCTATTGAAGGGCCCTCCTGACCTCCCAATGTGACTTAAGGTAACTACTGTTTTCTTTCCAGCATTCATCTGCTGACACGTGCCACACCTCTGACAAACAGTTTCAGCCATTGCATGAAATCATGGATTATACCACGTCTGTCTAAACACATGCATCATTGCATCTCTACCAAGGTGTACCGGTCCATGTATCAGTCTCGCCATCGGACTCAGCAGGTTTTCTGGTAGTACAGCTCTCCCATCACTGGAGACCCAAACATCCACATCCCCTCTTTCGCACCCTGCTTTGATCCATCCGTTCCGTTCCTGATCCGAAACTTCATCCTGCAGTCGCTTGAGCTCCTCCCAAGTGTCTGCCATGGCCAACATCATGTTGAGTTCGGTTCTTTCTTGGCTCTCTCCTGTGTAACCCTCTGTAAATATGCATCCCTGTTCTGCACAGAAGCGGGCAACTTCGTCTGCGTAATTATTTCCCAAAGACACAAAATCCTCCCCCTTCCCGTGTGCAGTGCATTTCACAACAGCGATTTCCTTCGGACATTGCAATGCATCTAACAGTTGTCTTACATGTTCTCCATTCCTAATGGGTGAGCCAGATGATGTCAAAAATCCCCTCTGGGACCACAGCTGTCCGAAGTCATGAACTACACCAAACCCATATTGACTGTCCGTATAAATCGTGATTCGAATTTGATCAGCGGCCAAACAGGCACGAGTCAAAGCAATTAATTCAGCTACCTGCGCGGAGCGTACTCCTTCTAGGCAGGCCGCCTCAACCACTCCTGAAATGGTACATACAGCAAACGCTGCTCTTAGTTGACCAACACTGTCTCTTAGGCATGAACCATCGACAAAGAAAATTTCATCTGGGTCCATCAATGGTTCATCGACAATGTCAGGTCTGGGCTTGGTGCAAAGTTCAGTCACGTCAAGACAATCATGGTCCGCACAATCTTCATCTTCCTCATTCGGTATGGGCATCAATGTCGCAGGGTTTAAGACAGAGCACCTTTTCAGAGTCACATTCTCTGCGGCGAGTATGACTTGCTCATACCTTGTTAACCTGTTATTCGTTAGGTGCTGAGTCTTAGTCCTGGTCATCAATAACTCAACCGAGTGCGGCACATATACAGTCAAAGGATGACCCATTACAATACTTTCACATCTTTCAATGCTGACACCTGTTGCAGCAACGGATCTTAGACATCCGGGCAACGCAGAAGCTACTGGATCTAGAGTAGCTGAAAAGTAGGCAACTGGTCTACGGACACCTCCATGGTTCTGAGCTAAAACTGCTAATGCACATCCTTCTCTCTCACAACAGAACAGTGAAAAGGCCTTGTTGTATTCAGGCATTCCCAGAGCTGGGGCACTACACAACTCCTCTCTCAGTTTTAGGAATGACATCAAGCACTCCTCATCCCATGGTACCGGATCACTCACATCCTTGTGCGTAAGCCTCTGTAAAGGCTTCGCTCTCAAGGAAAAACTAGGTATCCACTGCCGACAATAGCCGACCTTTCCCAAAAACATCCTGACTTCTCTCTGTGTGGTAGGCACTGCCATGTTCATTATTGCCTCAATTCGGTCTGGTGACACCTTCCTCTTGCCTTTTTCTAATCTGTGTCCCAAGTAATGTACCTCATTCAAACAGTACTGCAACTTATTTGGGGACACCTTGTGCCCGTTCTCTGCTAAGTGGTTCAACAGGGCTACCGTGTCTATCCTGCAAGCATCTTCCGTTTCCGAGGCAACAAGGAGATCGTCTATGTATTGCACAAGAACTGAGTTCTGCGGCAATACGAGACTCTCAAGATTCTTTTTCAGGATCTGGTTAAAGATCGATGGACTTTCTGTATACCCTTGAGGGATACGACACCATGTTAACACACGATTTTCCAGCCGGAATGCAAAAAGAAATTGGCTTTCCTCATGGAGCGGTATCGAGAAGAATGCTTGACAATGACAGTAAACCACTCGGCTTCACATGGGATCTGAAACAGTATCACTGATGGATTCGGTACCACTGGACAACAAGGGACAACTATCGTGTTGACCTTTCGCAGGTCTTGCACGATCCTGAATTTCCCGCTCGGTTTCTGTAGTCCCATAATAGGTGAATTACAGGGGCTACCTCTAATCTCCTTCAGAATGCCTTTTTTTATGAAAGTCTCGATTACAGGTTTAATCCCTGCGATCGTTTCGGGTGACAGATTGTACTGAGGCGTTCTAGGGAACTCAACATTCTGTTTCACCTGAATCTGAACAGGTTCAACTCCTTTAATTAGTCCCTTCTCTTCTCCTGTGAAGTCCCATACCTCCGGTGACACGGTATCTCTCAAATCCGGTGGAAGTTCCTCCACGGTCACCATTGGATACAAGTCTATACACAGATGCTGATTAGCAACTTTAAAGGTAGCATCATCATCCCTCGTCTGAACCTCTACTCCCTTAGGCGTGCAATAAATCGTACAGTTCAATTTACATAACAGGTCTCTTCCCAGAAGACAAACTGGACTCGTATCGCACACCACAAACTGATGTCTAGTTTCGAAGGAACCTATCCTTACTGGAATCGGTTCGGTCAACGGGCTGTTTATTCTTTTGTTCGCTACTCCAACAACTTGGATCGATTGTCCCGAGAGGGGTAGGTTGGGGACTACTGCTGATCTTACAGTAGACCGGGTAGCACCAGTGTCGACCAAAAGTGTGGTAGGATGACCATCAATGTCTGCCTCCACAAAAGGTCCTCTCTGGTCTACCTCCAAGACTGCTCCAAGAGTGCAGTCTTCCTCCCCCCTCAGGCACCGTCAGGATAACGGGTCGGGGCTATACTCATCATTCCCTTCGAAAAGGGGCATCTGCTGATAAGTTCGTATGCTGTGCGGGATCCTTGGTGTCTGTGGGACCTGTACTTGTTGGTTATGGGCCCCCCCTTTCATCGATCTGGGCCTCATTACATTATTGACTATCTCCGTCACGGGTGCCTGAACCCCTTCCGCCTCCTGCTGCACTTGGTTGGCTGGGTTAAAAGGGCACTCGCGCTTCCAATGCCCGATCTGGTGACAAAAATGACACGCAGTGGTCTTCTTCAGTGTCGCCACATCCACCCCCGTCTTGGGATCTATGGGTTTCCCCTTTCCCTGGCCTTGCCCATTCTGGTTCCCTTGGTAATTTCCCTGTCTTCTTCCTAAGGTCCCTCCATTAGGCTGGACCTGAGCTTTCTGCATCTGAACGAGCATCTATTTGTCATTTAGCTTCCGATGCTTCGAGTCCACTTCATCACTACAATACCTCGCATACCGCAAGATTTCATCTACCGGCTTGTTCTGCCAACAGATCAAATGGTGCTGTATCATGAGGCTGACTTCTGGTCTCAGACCCAGCACAAACTTTGAGACAAACTGTCCCATATCCTTGGGGTCTAATGCATCCAATCCACTATACTGTTTAAACGCTTGCAAGAGTCTCTCATAATATTCATGCACCGTCTCTTTAGGTTCCTGCACAGTTCGGTCTATCTTAACCCAATCTATATCCTGAGGCGAAATCTTCAGTTTCAACCATGTAATCACCTGCTCGAACTTTTTCATAACAAGGGGTGACGGACCATTCGTGACAGCATCCCTTTCAGGTTCAACAGTCGGCCACTCAACGGCATTTTACAAGCTGTCCACAAATCTCCCGGCACCACTATGTCAAACAAGGTGTTCAAATCAGTCCACAGCACCTTCGAGATTTTAACAAACCGCTCAACCTGTTTGTACCACTCTACGGGCTTCTCCCTCAGCCGAGGAAAGTCATTTGTAAACGCAGCCAAGTCACCTCTACTCCACGGCACATATACGTACCCCCCGTTCTGTACTTCCCGTAAAGGAAAGTTTCCAACGCCCGTCGCCCCCCCCCCCCGGAGGCGGCGTTTCTCCCTCAATTCTCTTGGCTATTTTCTTCTTTGACAACCTCTCCTCCCATTTATCCAACAAGTTCCATATGCGCATCCCTACAATCAGATCTTTGGTGTGCGTCCTTAATCCTGTGATCCTTTTCTCTTCTAATTCCTGATCACTATATTGCAACCTATGTGGTCCTTGCAATGTTTTTGTTTTATTCAAGTCTACCTCATATCTCCTGTCTAATGCTGTCAATTTCTCATGTGCTATCCTTGCTTTCCGAGTTACATCTTTTGCTATGAAAAGCAGCTCATCTGACACATACATTTCTATTCTTTCCAAAGGTAGACTTCCGCTAATCATTTCGTCTAATTCTGCTTTTAACCTTACTACGTCCAGCAACCTTGCCTGTACTGCACTCCTTAGTATTTCTTGACAAGCTGCGCCATTCTGCTCATCATAGTCGCCACTTTGTTCTTGTGACTTGCTCTCTCCTATCGTATTCCTAAAGCTTGATCTGGGTTCGGAAATTTCTCGTTCCCTATCACCTGGCATTTTATCACTTTGGTTCCTTACTGTGGGTGTCCACATCCTCAAAGCTGACTTAGATTCGTGTAAAGATCCTGGTCTGACTGGTCTCTCATCCTCCTGTCTAAAAGAGGAGTCTGCAGTGGCTGGTAATGGCGTACTTGTGTCTAATGGCTTTGGGAAGTGAATCACTTGTACTCCGAACCCATTCTCACTAGCGCTGGTCCTTTCTTCTCCTCTCGTCTGTATTGAACTTCCTTCTCTCACTCGGTCTGGGTCATATACCGGTACTATAGGGCCAATGGTAACCGGTACTGTCAGGGAGTCCGGTAATCGGGTATTCCCTATGGAAGGCTGTGTTGCCGCTCCCTCTGTTCCTGTGGAAATTCTTCCCACTACTCTCATGTTAGTCTGATTCTGCGTCTCACCAATTTCTACCGCTGATGTTGATTTTCCCTCTTCTAAATCTGGATTAAATGGGGGTGGTCTCTCGGCTAGCAACCTATCTAACAGGCTGTCATCTGTATCACTGTCGTCCTCTTCAATCCTTGTTATCTTCCCACCTTTTATTAACAGTGGGTACAACCTGTCTCCTTCGATCGTTTCCACTCTCCACCTTTTCTCCAGTGCATCCCACCTCGCATCTTGAAAGGCCCTGATCGATTTCTTCACCCTTTCCTGGCTCTTATCTCTTTTCCTGTCATACGCTGCCTTAATCCATGCATGTATCGCCTCAAACTGTGTCGGTCTAGGCAGTGGTCGTAAAGAAGCCATTATAGTCTTTAGTTGGTACAACACCTCTAACCTGAAAGTGCCATAGCGTGGGAAAGTCAATTCTCCTTCCCCTTCTGTCATTTTATGCCAGTTCTCAAGCCAAATTATGGTATGCAATCCTACATTCGTAGCCATATAATGTGCCGGCGTATCCTCGGGAGGGGCTTCCTCTCCACCCCGAGTAACCACATGTCTGTCACCTCTGCACAGTTCTCGTAAAACTTTAAAACATTTCATGGTAAAGCAGATTTCTGTTCGCGCACAAGATTTCGTTTTACTTCCTGATTTCAATCCACCAATGCCAGCGCGGCTCACACCAACCGGCCTATCGCAGCGCGGCACTGCCTGACGTCACTCTTCCTCCGCTCGCAGCAGTTCCCCTCCTTGCTAATTCTCTCGTTCTCGTCCGCACGTGTCTCAATCACACTCTGAAGCAATGGTCCGTACTCCCGAACAATTACCTCTCTGACTGTCGGTCCTCCAATGACCGATCAGCCTCTCGAAATTGTTGACCTCAATCTGGCAACCGTCTGTCCGCGAAACGACCGGACAATCGCCTTTAATACGCGATAGGATTCAACCGTTCTAAATTCTGCACACAACAACCCACGACCAGCGTCGGTTATTCACACACTCACACATTTGCTCCCTATCCTCGGTGGTTTGATCAATGACGTCTCGTGATCCCCACCATCTCTGGTCAACAATCTCTATTCTGGGTGTCTTCTACACCACAATATCTCTCGGCCCCGCGCGCGCTCACGGTCCGATCCTCAATCACACAACTCTCATTCCAACTCCGCAAGACATTACACAACGAACAAACACCGCAATCTAACAACCATCACTCTTTTCATACTCACTCTACCACGAACTGCTACTTCCGCCGCACCGTCACTCTCCGTCTGTTTTCAGCGACCGCCGACGTCCTCCTTTTGCGATCCACTGGATCACCATCACTGGGGTTCTATGGGGCAACTAATCTCTTATCCTAATCTAGATCTCCCCTTACTATCAGAGATAACCATCCTACTCTGCTACCAACTGATAACGCTGATTCTTATCTTATCTCTTTTAAGAATCTTCAGGTCGCCAGGATCTTTTTACCTGCTGAATAGTGTGAAGGGAAGAAAATCCTTTTCAGTTATACGACAAAATTTAGAATCCAGTTTACCTTAAAAGACCACTGACTCCGAATTCAATTTTGTGGATTTATTACAGCCAAGAATAATTGTACGTGCAAACACCTCAACACGAGGTTAAAGAAATAGATGGGCACTAATACAAATAGCATCCTACGCAGGAGTCTCATTCGACTCAGAATCAGAAGAATCGTTAGCTCCAGAAGTATTAGACAAGCGATAACTGCTCCAATCTCTATATTATTCTTCATTTACCTAAATAAGCATACAACCATTAGCTGTCCCTACTCTATCACTAAGGTGACATACCTACTTAACGAATTTCCCAGGCAAGAGTAAGTAAAAGGTGTCAGCTGTGAAGACTTCCTAAGAAGTGCACTCACTTAGTATTTAAGCTCAGATTTTAAGATGCTCCTTCACCAAATCCCTCTCTGTCCTCCTCTCTGTCCTCCTCTCTGCTCTCCTCTACCTCTTCTCTGCCCTCCTCCCTCGGGGCACTATCCCTAATACAAAACCCAATACAACTGAACACGCCTTTTGTCACGCCTCTTTGGCCAGGTCTTCTTTCTTGTACTTTTCCATCGAAAGGTTACTTCATCCTGGACGGTTGCGACGACCTTGAGTCCCAGGCACCTTCTCCGCTGAAAGTATCATCCCTAAATTCCATTGCACTCCCATCTTCATGCCTCCCATCGCTTTAACTTATGAAACAAAGAGCCAGTCTTTACTAACGAGGCATGTGCCTTGCACCTGCAACAGAAGATACGTTCAACAGAAACCCTCTACTGTGCTAATTAAATCTACTATCGGTGCCCAGAGAGCCTTTCCAAGAGAACCTTCTCTGCCTGCAAAATAAGCTAACATAAGAACAAACAGGCCTTTCCCTGGCGTATATGCAGTCAGGCCTTTACACAATTTAAACACACAAATCTTAATCACGTCTATAAGCATTGGTTCATTATATTTCATATGCAAAAAGTGAACTACATGCGCAACTTAATGTGGTACGCGTTTAAACTACGGCATCTCGATTACACATGGGCTGATTCCTCTATGCATTATTTTACACACGATTTAGTTAAGAATTACATTGCATGATAAAATAGCACAATTACATTTCTTATTCATTTTGATAACTGAGTTATAACTTCATTTTGCTAGCCATTCATAGATATATCGCGATACAAAAGGGGATGATGGACGGAACGTTTGAGCCAATCAAACACTCACCCCCAGTCAACTGATCTGGGTTTAATCCATCATCATTCTTTAGCTCACTCCACCACCCCAGTTCAGACATGGCCATATGCAAATCAGTCTGACCCTGTGCCTCATGGGAACAGTCCAGCCCGAACTGCCAAGCCATGTCTTCCCTGGACCGGAAACAAGCATCCTAGGACCGGTTTCTGGCATTCCAGCCGTCATCAGCCAGGCTTGCTTGAATCCAGTGGCAAAGTGAGCAAGGGACCCACGTCTGGGCATACCCCCGCCAACTTAGGGCGAACAAAGCGATACAAAAGGGGATGATGGACGGAACGTTTGAGCCAATCAAACACTCACCCCCAGTCAACTGATCTGGGTTTAATCCATCATCATTCTTTAGCTCACTCCACCACCCCAGTTCAGACATGGCCATATGCAAATCAGTCTGACCCTGTGCCTCATGGGAACAGTCCAGCCCGAACTGCCAAGCCATGTCTTCCCTGGACCAGAAACAAGCATCCTAGGACCGGTTTCTGGCATTCCAGCCGTCATCAGCCAGGCTTGCTTGAATCCAGTGGCAAAGTGAGCAAGGGACCCACGTCTGGGCATACCCCCGCCAACTTAGGGCGAACAAAGCGATACAAAAGGGGATGATGGACGGAACGTTTGAGCCAATCAAACACTCACCCCCAGTCAACTGATCTGGGTTTAATCCATCATCATTCTTTAGCTCACTCCACCACCCCAGTTCAGACATGGCCATATGCAAATCAGTCTGACCCTGTGCCTCATGGGAACAGTCCAGCCCGAACTGCCAAGCCATGTCTTCCCTGGACCAGAAACAAGCATCCTAGGACCGGTATCATAGATATATAGCTGGATATATGCGGGTGCGAACTATCAGTGATTATGATGCACCCCTACAAATTTCACAAGAACATGGCGCTCTATCACTACCATGTTTATAAACTCTCTAAATCTACAGTCTCTAGACATAGGGTGACAGAGATGCTCGGATGGCCAGTAAGCATTCAAATCTGAGCCAATGGGCAAAAATGCATGAAGAGTAACAATCCATTATTCTTCACTGCATTTGAGGTCCAAGACTTCACACATTGTAAGTATGTAGATTATGCCAGGGTTGCAAAGGCTGGTGGAACTGATGATGTTAATACAGATATTTACGAAACTGAGGCTGATCTAAAAAATTTCCTTGGATCTAGGACCATTTCGCCTGGCTTTTAGGTCCTTCCTTCTCCTAAAGTCCTTTGTATAAGTTAGGAAAACCTGACAGAACAGAATTTCAGGAGGTCAGGTGGGTTTACTTGTGCCTTCTGGTTGTGAGCCGTAAACGTGGCAAAAAAGTTTGATGGAATGGTGTTTTAAAACACACACACACACGCTTTCTAGCCCTCTTAAGGACAAAAGGATGGGTGTACCTATATGGGGCCAGTGGCGCAATGGATAACACGTCTGATTACGGATCAGAAGATTGTAGGTTCGACTCCTATCTGGCTCAGAAGGGTCACAGGTCCCTGTTCCATGATATGCCTGTGGAATTCTTATTTACCTCAGACTTGTTGTAGGTTCAATATTCTCCAGCAGGACTCATCCAGTAGTAGTTCCATGGTAGGGCTGCAGTAAAAGGACCACTGCTAGTTAATCGTTTCCCATTTGCTGCTGGATTCTATGTGATGGCCGTCATGTGGTGTGCTGCTTTTGTATTTCAACATGGGTCCCTGAGTCTCTAAACTAGGGAAAAAGGCTTGTTGACAAAAGTGTGTGTGAGAGGGTCTGTGGCCGGAGGCAGGTGTGTGCACTTGAGTACTGACCCATTTACATGTGTGAGAGGGACAAGCAAACTCCCTGTGGGCTGCAGGCCTACAACTGGTAGCCCCAGCAGCTAGGCGGAACCACAGGTAAGGAGAGAGGAAGTTGGTTCATTATTAGTGCAGGATCATGAACATCTTGCCCTGCTACCTACTGCCCCTCTCGGCCACGATCAGCCAAGACCTCTCTATTAGGGTAGAGGATGAACATTTCTTGGACCTCAGAAACTGAGGGATGCAGGCCCAATATGTCCTCCAGGGGCCTAGAGGACCTGGTGCCCAATCTGGCCTGGTGTTTTTCAGCTTACCCGACGAATCTGGTTGCAAGGCGGATTTTAACAGTACTGCTGAAAAGGGACTCCCAGACAGCCCTGAGGCCATCATTTGCATAGG
>CAWUFW010026561.1:0-32582 GCA_963921515.1 Calotriton arnoldi
TTACTTGGTAAGTACGGTTAGAATTACTTTTCAGGATCGGTACTGGGCGCAAAGATGCAGCACTGAGGTCTCTCCTGATAACAGGTGAGTAAATCGGAATTCGTAGTTCTGCTGATTTTAGAGGAATATTTGTAAGTTTCAAAAATCGACACTTAGAAACTTTTTTCAGCAAAAAGCAGGCTATGATATCCTATGGAAGGAAATTCAAGTTACTGGTAAGTATGGTTAAAATTACTTTTCAGGATCAGTACTGGGTTCAAAGATGCAGCACTGAGGTCTCTCCTGATAACAGGTGAGTAAATCGGAATTCGTAGTTCGGCTGATTTTAGAGGAATATTTGCACAATGGTGAATAAAGGGAGTGGGGCCTGAGGATACATGTCTGCAAACACTCCCTGTGGCGCGTTTTAAGTTGGAGAATTAATTCCTCCTCAATCCCGAGGGTCCCTAGGGGCCAACAAGCCCACCAGGTACCTCCAGTATGCGCCAGAGAGCTGCATTGCAGAGAGGTGTTCAGAGGCCACGCCCCTTTTACAACACTCTGCAACGCAGCACCGTGGCGCTTACTGAGGTACCTGGTGGGCTAGTTGGCCCCAGGACCCTCAGGATTGAAGAGGATTTAATTCCCCATCTTAAAACACGCCACGGGGCCTGTTTGCACACGTCACCTGAAGCCCTGCCCCCTCCCTTCACCACTGTGCAAACGCGCCCCGTGGTGCGTTTTAAGTTGGGGGATTAAGTCCCCTTGAATCCTGAGGGTCCCTGGAATCCAAGTAGCCCACCATGTACCTCCAAAAGCGCCACAGAGCTGCGTTGCAGAGAGGTGTAACAAGGGGCGTGGCCTCTGTACACCTCTCTGCAATGCAGCCCCCTGGCGCATACTGGAGGTTCCTGGTGGGCTAGTTGGCCCCCAGAGACCCCCAGTATTTAAGGGGAATTCGTTCCCATCTGCAAACGCACCAGGGGGTGCGTTTGCAGAGTGGTAAAGGAAGGGCGGGGCCTGCGGCCCGATCGTTTTTTGTTTTTCCCCGAAGGGGGCTGTGTGGCCCCCTTCCTTTTTCCTATTTTGGGCCCTGGGGACCCCATCCCCCAGAGGCCTTACCCCTTTTTTTTTTTAATTAAATGGGAAGGGGGCCGCGTGGCCCCTCCCGTGGGCGAATCCGGCCCCGGGGACCCCATCCCCCGGGGCATGGCCACACTTTTAAATACATTTTTATGGAGGGGGCTGCGTGGCCCCCTCCTCAGGCCTCCTTTTGCCCCGGGGACCCCATCCCCCGGGGCAGGCCTTTATTTTTTAAAAATTATTTTTGGGGAGGGGGCCGCGTGGCCCCCCTCTTGGGCCACTACTTGCCCCGGGGACCCCATCCCCCGGGCTGGCCCTATCCTTTGGGGTCCGTGGGGGGACCCCAACTCCCCCACTGACCCTGCCGGCTCCCCGCCTCCTGCGGGAGCCGGCATCTTTTCCACATGGGGAGCTGCTAACATGCAGCTCCCCATGTGGAAAGCAATTTGCTTTGGATATTGGAAGCGAGAGCAGGTTTCCTGCTCTCGCCTAATACTCAAAGCAGTTTGCTATGACAGGACGGGAGCCGCGAGGCTCCCGTCCCTGTCATAGCAAACCACAGTGTCCCGGGGTAGGCACCCCGGGACACTGCAGGAGCCGGCCCTGGGGGTGGCGGTCACCAGGGCCATTACAGGCTCCAGGAGGAGGGCCGCGCGGCCCCCTCCCTCCATCGACAAAGCCCCGGGGAGGTGGTGGTCCCCGGGCTCTGGGGTCCGTAATGGACCCCCATATTGAAGCTTTTAGTGCCCCGGGAGGTGGCGGTCCCGGGGCGTGTGGGGGGCTCGAGCCCCCCACACAGGTAATTTTTTTTAAAATAAAAAGAAGCCTCGGGGCTGCGGAGGGCCAAGAGCCCTCCCGCACCATTATTTTTCAAAGTCCCGGGGGTGGCGGTCCCCGGGCTTGGGGGCCTTTGAGGCCCCCCAAAATTAAATATAAACCCACCCCCCGCATGCCCCCGGGACTTGGCCCACCCGGGGGCAAAATAGCATCAAAGCGCGGGAGACCGCGTTTCAATTTTTTTTTTCCGGCAGGATTCGCGGTGGGACCCCCTGAGCAGACCTAGGGGGTCAGGGTGTTTCTACCCTGCCCCCTTTGTGCGTTTTGCGCACTTGTTTCTTTTTTTTTCTCGGCGGGATCCGCGCACCCTAAGCGCATCCCGCCGATTTAAAAAAAAATGTTTTTTTCTGCCCAGTGGGTCCTTGTGGGACCCCCTGAGCAGACCTAGGGGGTCAGGGTGTTTCTACCCTGCCCCCTTTTTGCGCTTTGCGCACTTGTTTCTGTCCCTCGGTTCTACCGATGGACAAAATGGCTGCCAACACTTCCTGATTTGGAGTGTTGACAGCCAATTAGCATGCAGCTCGTGATCGGAAGGGTACGCGGACCCTACTCGGCCATAGATATATATGTGATTTTATTTGTGATTTTCTCAGAAACTACTGAACGGATTTATACCATTTAAGCAAAAGACACGACACTGAACCAAGGGCTACCTCTTTGCCAAATTTGGTGTAATTCCGTTCAGCAGTTCGGGCTGTAGCTGCGACTAAAGGTTCCTATGGAAAAATGAATGGGGAAAACGCGTTTTGGGACCCCCCTTTTTTCTCGGCCCCCGCTTGACGAATCACCCCGAGACTTTCAGGAAAGGAGCGGACCGGAGCGCCCCAACAAGTTGGAAACTTTCGCAAAGATTCGTCAACCGGCGCCAACGTTATTTTAAATAGAATGTTGCGGATTTCCTATGGAAAATAGGTCCTAACTATAACTATCTACTGGCGACCGCCAGTAGATAATAAAATATATATTACCTACTGGTGGTCGCCAGTAGGTAATTATAGTTAGGACCTAGTTTCCATGGGAAAAGCGTTTTTTGATCTGCCAATATCTTTGGTGCCTTTTGATGAATCTTTACGAAATTTTCAAAACGAATGCCCTGCTCAGGTCAGCTCCTGTCTTGAAAGTTTTGGGGTGATTCGTCATGCGGGCTGAGAAAAGGGGGTCCCACAACGCGATTTCTCCATGTTAATTTCCATAGGAAACTTTAGACAAAGCTACAGCCCGAAATGCTGAACGGAATTACACCAAATTTGTCAAAAAGGTAGCTCTTGGTTCAGAAAGCGAACTTTTTAAAATGGTGTAAATCTGTTCACTAGTTTCTGAGAAATAAATACATTAATAAAATCGATATCTGGTGACCGAGGTGGATCCGCGAACCCTCCCGATAAAGAGCTGACTTCTGATTGGCTGCCAACACTTAAAACCAGAAAGTACTGGTAGAACCGAGTCACAAGAAAAACCGTAAAAACAAGATAAGGGGGCAGGGTAGAAACACCCTGGCCCCCTAGGCCTGCTCAGGGGGTCCCTGTCATAAACGCATTTTTTTTTTTAGTTTTCAGCGGGATTTGCGTAGAGACTGTGAATCCGGCCGAAAATTAAAAGAAAAATGAAGCACTGGCTCCTGCGCTTCGTTTGTTTTAAGCCCCCGGGTGGGCCAGGTCCCGGGGGCAATCTATATGTCATGTTTCGGTAGTTTCCCTCTCCCCCGATCACCAGGTATGTTTGTGTGCTCGTTTGTACCTTCACTCGTGCGGGAACATTTTCCCTCACTTCCGGGTTACTGGCGGTTGGCGGTTCAGCCTTCCTTGCTGAAACCACCGCCACGTCACTCAGCGTTTCCGGGGAAGCCACTTAAAAACAGTGATTCCCCTCGGATCGGCGCTTCAGTACTAACGCCTGTGCCTGGACAGACACCTTCGCAGGTATTTCGGAGCTGCGCAGGAGCGCTGCCGTTCTTCTTGTTTTTTCTCTCGTGACATTCAGGATATGCTACCTTCTGCCTCAACGCGCTGGAGCGCTTGTTAGTTATTTTGTTATTTCGTTTGTGTTTTCCATTTAGAACCAGACCGCGCTGGAGCGCTTTGTTAGTTATTTTGTTATTTTGTTTTGTGCCTAACGATTAGAACCAGACCGCGCTGGAGCGCTTGTTAGTTATTTTGTTATTTTGTTTTGTGCTTAACGATTAGAACCAGACCGCGCTGGAGCGCTTAATTTTGGGTTCTAATTTTCACCACGCAGAAGAGCTTAGTTCCTTGGGATACATTGCACAGGAGCGCTGATTTCTTTTGTGGGTCATCTGCGCAGGAGCGCTGATTTCTTTTGGTGTGCCTCGCTCTGAAGCGTTAGTTACCTTGGTGTGCTTGCGCAGGAGCGCCGTTTCTGTCTTACCTTGAGGATTTCAGAACACATGATGTCCAATTATGAGGTGACTGCTGTTTTCCGCATGAGTGTATGGTAGTGAGTGGAAGAGGTTGTTTTGGGCTGATAGTAATAGGTGTCTCCTTGTTTCTCTATGCAGTTGGTGTCCACAGTTAATCCGAACTGGAGGACGTCCTCTACCGGTCTTCCGGACACACTCCTGCAATCCCAGCTTTCCTCCCCGCTCCCATCTTTATCCTAGATCGTTTTCAAGGCTCGACTGGGGTAAGGTGGGTACTAGGGTGATAGCTCATGTCATCTCTGCGAGAACTCTCCGCAAGAAACAGGTAAACTTGTGGGGCTACCAGACAGAATACGAAGCCCAAGTTTAACCACTCGCCCGGACGACATGACCGAGGTCACACTACGACGGATGTTCGCCCGTCACACCTTTGTTCAAGCCGCAGACAACGAACTACTCAATCTGAAACAAGGCAATACTGAACTGCTCCATTACATCACAACCTTCAGTAGACTCGTCATTGAAGCCCGTTGGCCAGAGACTAAGAAAATATCCGTGTTTTACAGGGGTTTACGCGACGAATTGAAGGATTTGATATCCCAGATGCCTGATCCCCCTGACGAAATAGGCCCTTTCATCGACCTAGTGGTTAAGGTAAACTACAGGATCCAGGAGCGAAAGAGTGAGAGACTCAAAGGAGGCGACAACCGATTCCTGTCCTTCAAGGACAAAACGAAGGACGAAGCGGCTCCACCTAGTGACGCGCCAGAACCGATGCAAATAGGGGGATAAGGGGACCTCTCTCCAATGAGGAAAGAGAGAAAAGAAGAAAACTAAACCAGTGCCTGTACTGCGGTAAAAACGGGCATTTTGTCAGGGAATGCCCAGTCAAGCCCACCCGAGCCAGAGGAAGAAGACCGTACGCTCTACCTGTATCTAAAGTCGACAAAGCGGGAAACGAAGAAACCCAGTAGGTAGTGGGGTCCAGCTACTGGGTTCTTCGTCCAACAAGACTACGACCCCTGCCTGTTTTAGTGGCAACCACCACCTGGGTGTTAAGGTGGACCTCCGATCATGGACCGACCAGGTATGGCACGTTACAGCCCTTCTTGATTCTGGAGCCACCGGTAACTTTATCGACACCCAGTATATGAAGGATATGGGAATGGCCACGGTACCAAAGAAGACCCCTGAGGCAGTGAAGGCAGTGGACGGTACGGATCTTACCTCCGGTCTTATCCGGTACCAAACTGAAGATTTGGTTATGACCTTTGAAAACAAACATACGGAAACCATTGCCTTCGATATAATAGATGCACCCCAATTTCCTGAGTTATTTTGGGACTTCCGTGGCTAGTGAGGCATAACCCTCGGATTGACTGGACATCCGGGACCCTAGCATTGGACTCAGCCTATTGCCACACTTCCTGTTATAAACCGACCGACTCCTCCGGCGTGCGTGCCGTACAGGCCCACGCTCTACCCGTGACAGGAATGGGCATGACAACACTGGAAAACGTACCAGAAGCATACATTGACCTGGCAGCAGTGTTCGACAAAAAGGAGCCAACACCCTTCCTCCTCACCGTTCGTTCGACTGCAGGATTGATCTGATTCCTGGTTCCACGCTTCCTTGTAGCCGGATTTACTTCTCTCACTAACAAGGAGAATGAACACCTTCGCTCCTACCTGGATGAATACCTAGGCAATGGGTTTATACGCCATTCTAGGTCCCCAGTATCCTCTCCTCTTTCTTCGTGGCCAAGAAAGAGGGGATCTCAGGACATGTATTAACTTTAGGGCTATGAACGCCATCACTATAAAGAATAGGTACCCATTGCCTCTGATTTCCAACCTGTTGGATCAAATGAAGAAACGCCTCCATCTTCACCAAACTGGACCTTCGGGGAGCATACCATCTAGTCAGAGTCCGGAAGGGTGACGAATGGAAAACAGCATTTCGGACCAAATTCGGCCTTTTCGAATACCAAGTCATGCCTTTCGGGCTCTGCAACGCCCAGCGGCGTTCCAGTTTTTCATCGACGAGGTGTTGAGGGACTTCATTGATATATTTTGTATTGTATATATCGATGATATACTGATATTTTCACAGTCCTTGTCAGACCACGTCCAACACGTACGCGCCGTCCTCCTACAACTAGGACGACATGGTTTGTACGTCAAACTGGAGAAAAGCATCTTTCATACTACGACTGTCGAGTTCCTGGGACATGTAATCACTCCGACCGGAATCCAAATGGACAACAAAAAGGTAGAAGCTATCCTGAAATGGCCATCTCCTACCACAGTGAAACACGTCCAGAGGTTTCTGGGTTTTTCTAATTACTATCGTCGCTTCATCACAGGTTTCTCCAGGATCGTCACTCCCATCACTCGTTTACTGCGCAGGGGGTCCGTTACTGCTGGGATACAGAAGCCGAACACGCTTTTCAGGAGCTGAAAAACAAATTCACTACAGCTCCCATCCTACGACACCCCGACTCCGAACAACCGTTTGTCGTGGAAGCTGATGCCTCACAAAACGCTCTGGGAGGTGTGTTATCTCAAAGGAACACCGAAACAGGTCTCCTACACCCTGTGGCGTTCTATTCCAGGAAACTCCAAGCTGCCGAACGCAACTACTCCATTTCAGACCGTGAACTCCTGGCCATCAAGACAGCGTTCGAAGAATGGCGCCACTACCTAAAAGACGCCAGACATCCCGTAACTATTTATACGGATCACAGGAATCTACAATTCCTTCGCTCAGCCCGTGCCCTCACTTCCAGACAACTACGATGGACTCTGTTTTTTAATGAGTACGATTTCCGCATTACGTACCGCCCAGGGAAGGAGAATGCCAAGGCTGATGCGTTATCCCGTCTAGAAGACACCGATGACATTGTGTCAGTCACCAAGCCGTTGCCCATCATTCCCGAACACTGCTTCCAGGGTGTGGTTCTAACGTCTGATTTTCTTTCCCAGCTTCATGACGACATGAAACAGACTGATCAGACATCCTTGGTAGAGAACCACACGGGTGTAACCACACAGAACGGGTTCTTGTACAAGGACGACAAATACTACCTTCCTTTGGTAGCCCACCAACAACAGGCCCTGTTTACGTGTCACAACCATGTATTGTCCAACCATCCAGGCTATCACAAAACCATGGAACTGTTGCAGAGGCATTTCTGGTGGCCCACGATGGAAACAGACACCAGGTCCCATATCGCTCGTTGTACTGTGTGCGCCCAAGGAAAGAACTTGTCGGGACCATCCGTTGGGTTGTTACACCCCATTCCTGTTCCTCCTCACCCTTGGCACACCATCTCCATGGACTTTGTCGTGGAATTACCAGCCACCGCATCTGGTTACACCACTATTTTGACCATAGTAGACCACCTCACGAAGATGGCTCATTTCGTGCCCCTGAAGAAATTGCCCTCGGCAGCTGAACTGGCAGTGGTATTCCTGCAGAATGTGGTTCGTCTGCATGGCATACCGTCTGTGGTCATAACAGATCGGGGTTCGCAGTTCGTGTCTCGTTTCTGGAATGAGGTATGCACTGCCATGGGCATGGACGTTCGCTTGTCATCGGCATACCATCCTCAGACTGACGGTCAAGCCGAGAGGACGAACCACACCATGGAGCAGTACCTCCGTTGTTTGCTTCTAACAGTTGAAAAGGAATGGGCAGAGGTGCTATGGATGGTGGAATCGCGTATAACAACAACATGCATTCCGCCATCGGAATGTCCCCCTTTTGCCTACAGGGCAAACATCCTAGAACTATGCCATGGGAAGAACCACAGAACAATCCCTTGCCCACGGTTCAGGCATACCATGCCAAGCTCTGCACTCTCTGGCAACAGGCTCGATTTGAGCTGGCCAGGGCAAAAGAAACCTACAAACAGTACGCAGATGATCACCGGAAGACGGAGCCCGCATATAAAAAAGGAGATAAGGTGTGGCTTTCTATCCGTAACCTTAACGTGCACGGCCCCAAGAAACTGTTGCCCCGTTTTTGTAGGACCCTATGTCATTGACAAAGTGATCAACCGTGTGTCCATGAAACTCTTGTTACCTCCGCAGATGAAAATTCACCCTGTTTTCCATGTCTCCCTTCTGCGTGCTGTTCACCCTGAGTGCACTGTGTCGGCCCCTCCTTCCCCAGTCCTTAGGGATGATCACATTGAGTACGAGGTCAGGGCTATACTGGGTTCCCGTCGTACCAGGGGGAGGCTTTTTTATCTAGTAGATTGGAAAGGGTACGGTCCAGAGGAGCGGTCCTGGGAACCCCTGTCTCATGTACGCCATGCTTCCCGGTTGGTTCGTGTCTTCCATGTCAGTCACCCTCTTAGTCCTCGCCCTGCCACCCCTTTGTGAGGCTACTGTTGCCGGTGGGGGTCTGTTTTGGGAGGGGTGCTGTCATGTTTCGGTAGTTTCCTCTCCCCCGATCACCAGGTATGTTTGTGTGCTCGTTTGTACCTTCACTCGTGCGGAACATTTTCCCTCACTTCCGGGTTACTGGCGGTTGGCGGTTCAGCCTTCCTTGCTGAAACCACCGCCACGTCACTCAGCGTTTCCGGGGAAGCCACTTAAAAACAGTGATTCCCCTCGGATCGGCGCTTCGTACTAACGCCTGTGCCTGGACAGACACCTTCGCAGGTATTTCGGAGCTGCGCAGGAGCGCTGCCGTTCTTCTTGTTTTTCTCTCGTGACATTCAGGATATGCTACCTTCTGCCTCAACGTGCTGGAGCGCTTTGTTAGTTATTTTGTTATTTCGTTTGTGTTTTCCATTTAGAACCAGACCGCGCTGGAGCGCTTGTTAGTTATTTTGTTATTTTGTTTTGTGCCTAACGATTAGAACCAGACCGCGCTGGAGGCGCTTGTTAGTTATTTTGTTATTTTGTTTTGTGCTTAACGATTAGAACCAGACCGCGCTGGAGCGCTTAATTTTGGGTTCTAATTTTCACCACGCAGAAGAGCTTAGTTCCTTGGGATACATTGCACAGGAGCGCTGATTTCTTTGTGGGTCATCTGCGCAGGAGCGCTGATTTCTTTGGTGTGCCTCGCTCTGAAGCGTTAGTTACCTTGGTGTGCTTGCGCAGGAGCGCCGTTTCTGTCTTACCTTGAGGATTTCAGAACACATGATGTCCAATTATGAGGTGACTGCTGTTTTCCGCATGAGTGTATGGTAGTGAGTGGAAGAGGTTGTTTTGGGCTGATAGTAATAGGTGTCTCCTTGTTTCTCTATGCAGTTGGTGTCCACAGTTAATCCGAACTGGAGGACGTCCTCTACCGGTCTTCCGGACACACTCCTGCAATCCCAGCTTTCCTCCCCGCTCCCATCTTTATCCTAGATCGTTTTCAAGGCTCGACTGGGGTAAGGTGGGTACTAGGGTGATAGCTCATGTCATCTCTGCGAGAACTCTCCGCAAGAAACAGGTAAACTTGTGGGGCTACCAGACACTATAATTGTGTAGCGGGGGCCCACGGGGCCCCACAGCCCTGGGACTACCACCTCCTGGGCCGCTATGCATTATTGTTCAAGCACAGTAAATTACAAATTATTCTGTAGCCATATGATGAATTTATAATCAATGCTGCTTTTTTGATGGAATACTCGAACCTAGTATGTTTAGTATGTTTTTGCTGTAAGAAAACAGTAACTCCTGTTTGTCTATGATGATGCAATGGATAAAAGGAAAGTAAAATGGCGCACATGTCATGTGATCAAGGCTGCACATGACGGCTGAAAAGCGTTATGGTGAATTAAATAAACGAAATCGAGCATCAATCCTAACTTGGAGTGCATGTTGATTGAGGACTGGCGTTGTTGAATGAGGTCCCCTTGTGTCCTGAGGACCTCAGGACTGAAGTGGACTTTATCCCCCGAGCAGCAGTGCTCCAGGCGGCGTGTTTTCAGAGTGGTGTAAAAAGGGGGAGTGGCCTCGGGCCACTCTCAGAAATCCAGCTGTGTGGGGCTTACTGGAGGTAACAGGAGGGCTAATTGGCCCCCAGGGACCCTCAGGAGGCAAGGGGACTTCACCCCCCAACCAAGAGCGCTTTTGCAGAGTGGTGGACAAAGGGGGCGTGGCCTGTGTCCACCTCTCAGCAATCTCACTGTGTGGGGCTTACTGGAGGTAACAGGTAGGCTAGTTGGCCCCTAAGGACGCCCAGCAGCAAAGTGGACTTTAATCCCCATGCAAGACCACGCCAGGGCAGGGCATTTGCAGAGTGGTGGGGAAAGGGGTCGTGGCCTGCTATGAGAACTTAGCAATGCTGCTGTGTGGGACTTACTGGAGGCAATAGGAGGGGTAGTTTGCCCCCAAGGTTGTCCTTGGGGGCCAACTACCTCTCCTGTTACCTCCACTAAGTCCCACACAGTGGGATTGCTAAGAGGTCTTCGGAGGCCACGCCCCCCCTTTCTCCACCACTCTGCAAACTCGCCTCCTGGAACAGTACTGGTTGGGGCATGAAGTCCACTTTACTCCTGAGGGACTTTGGGGCCAAGAAGCCCTCCTGGTACCTCCTGTAAGTCCTACGCAGCAGAACTCCTGAGCGCTGGTTGGACGCCCAGCCCCCTTTCTCCACCACTCTGCAAATGCGACTACCAGTTACAGAAGCATTTGTAATGTAATAGGTCTCGCTTTTGCAAGAGTTAGAGCTATTGGCGTTGTAAATCTAAAAGTTTTTACTAATGTTTTTTGGAGTGGAGTGGATGTACGTGGGGGCAGATTTACAAGCCCCTTGCACCACTTTTGCGCCGCCGTTGCGTCACTTATGTGACGCAGCGGCAACGCAAAACATGCGCCACGTTGCGCAATATTTACAACGTGACGCATCTAGGGAGATGCGTCACGTTGTAAACCCCTGCGCCACATGAAACCTGCGTCAGGTTTCATGTGGGCGTTCCGGCGCAGGGTGGGCGTTCCCTCACAGGTACGCTTCATAAAAGTGACGCAGTGAAATCTACAAGATTTCACTGAGTCACTTTTACGCCCATGCTGCGTCAAAACCCTGCGCCTGCTTGAAGCAGGCGTAAGGATTGACGCAGCATGTTAGGCATAGGGCACCCCCGAGCCTTGCTGGAGCCGCGTCGTGCTTGCGACGCGACTCCAGCAATGCGCCGCCTTTCCGTCAGGGGATGCGTCACGCATCTGCCCATCCGTGCGCCACGGCGCGCCGCATTGTAAATGCGGCGCATCGGCAGTGGCGCAAGGGCAAACTTGCGTGACGCATCTTCCCTGGCGCATCCCTGCTGATTTTCAGGGATGCGCCAGGGAACGTAAATATGCCCCTTTGTGTGTAGTGGAATTATGTGGTATGTTGTGCAGTGAAATTATGTGGATAGAAAGTATGTGGTATTTAGTGTATAGGAATTATGTAGAGTGGGATTATGTGTTATGGAGAGTAATTATGTGGTATGGTATGTCTGTGTTGTGGAGTGGTAACCTCAGGATTAGTCTTCCTCGTTTCCATAGAAGCTAAATTATGAACTCAATGAGACAAAAAAAAGAAGGAATCACTGAGGAGCACTTCTGGACCTAGTCAGAGGTATGAGCAGGGCCACTGGAATTATGTGACTGTTTGGCTGCACCGACTTTCGCACAATTATACATTTTCCACATTAGCCACATAATCCATCATCTGTTGCTTAATCTGCAGATTTGAACAAAAAAAGCCTTGTTTCTAGCTCAAACGTTACCAAAAATGCAGTGACAAGAGTTATAGCGTGGTGGAAGGTCCTTTGCAAACCTAGAATGGTCACCTGTTACTTATTGCTAAATGTGGGTGTTAAATTGGTACTAATGGTGTGCAAGCCACTCTTGCTTCTTTCTGCGCCTCTCTTGCCTCTTTCTGCATTTCTGTTGCTTCTTTCTGCACCTTTCTTTCTTTTTCTGCACTTCTCTTGCGTCTTTCTGCACCTCTCTTGCCTCTTTCTGCACCTCACTTGCCTCTTTCTGCATCCCTCTTGCCTCTTTCTGCACCCCTCTTTCCTCTTTCTGCACCTCTCTTGCCTCTTTCTGCACCCCTGTTCCCTCTTTCTGCACCTTTCCTGCCTGTTTCTGCACCTCTCTTGCCTCTTTCTGTACCTCTGTTGCTTCTTTCTGCACTTCTCTTGCCTCTTTCTGCACCCTTCATGCCTCTTTCAGCACCTCTGTTGCTTCTTTCCACACTTCTCTTCCTTCTCTCTGCACCCCTCCTGCCTCTTTCTGTACCCCTCTTGCCTCTTTGTACACCTCTCCTACCTCTTTCTGCACCCCTCTTGCCTCTTTCTGCACCTCTTTTGCTTCTTTCTGCACTTTTCTTGCCTCTTTCTGTACCCCTCTTGCCTCTTTCTGCACCTCTGTTTGGTTCTTTCTGCACTACTCTTGCTTCTTTTTGCAACTCTGTTGCAAATTTCTTCATCCCTCTTGCCTCTTTTTGTACCCCTCTTCCCTCTTTCTGCACACCTGTTCCCTCTTTCTGCACCCCTTTTGCCTATTTCTGCAACTCTCTTGCCTCTTTCTGCAGTTCTCTTGCCTCCTTCTGCACCTCACTTGCTTCTTTCTACACTTCTCTTGCTTCTTTATGCACCCTTCTTCCCTTTTTCTGCACATCTCTTGCCTCTTTCTGCACATCTCTTGGTTCTTTCTGCACTGCTCTTGCCTTTTTCTGCACCCCTCTTGCCTCTTTCTGCACCTCTTTTGCTTCTTTCTGAACTTCTCTCTCCTCTTTCTGCAGCCCTCTCAGCACCTCTGTTGCTTCTTTCTGCACTTCTCTTCCTTGTTTCTGTACCCCTTGTACCTCTTTCTGCACCCTTCTTCCCTTTTCCTGCATGTCTCTTGGTTCTTTCTGCACTGCTCTTGCCTCTTTCTGCACCCCTCTTGCCTCCTTCTGTACCTCTGTTGTTTCTTACTGTACTGCTCTTGCTTCTTTCTGCACCTCTCTTGCAAATTTCTGCACCCCTCTTGCCTACGTCTGGACCCCTCTTGCCTCTTTCTGCACCTCTGTTCCTTCTTTCTGCACTTCTCTTGCTTCTTTCTGCACCCCTCTTGCCTCTTTCTGCACCTCTGTTGCTTCTTTCTGCACTTTTCTTGCTTCTTTTTGTACCTCTCTTGCAAATTTCTGCACCCCTCCTGCCTCTGTGTGCATCTCTATTGCCTCTTTCTGTTCCTCTCTTGCCTCTTTCTGCACCCCTCTTGCCTCTTTCTGTACCTCTTTTGCTTTTTTCTGCACTTCTCTTGCCTCTTTCTGGACCCCTCTTGCCTCTTTCTGCACTTCTGTTGGTTCTTTCTGCACTGCTCTTGCTCCTATCTGCTACTCTCTTGCACATTTCTGCACCCCTCTTGCCTCTTTCTGCACCTGTTGGTTCTTTCTGTACCTCTCTTGCCTCTGTATGCACCCCTGTTCCCTCTTTGTGCACCTCTTTTGCCTGTTTCTGCAACTCTCTTGCCTGTTTCTGCACTTTTCTTGCCTCTTACTGCACCTCTGTTGCTTCCTTCTGCACTTCTCTTGCCTCTTTCTGCACCCCTCTTGCCTCTTTCTGCACCTCTGTTGCTTCTTTCTGCACCTCTGTTGCTTCTTTCTGCACTTCTCTTGCTTCTTTCTACACCTCTTGCTTCTTTCTGCACTCCTCGTGCCTCTTTCTGCACCCTTCTTCCCTTTTCCTGCACGGCTCTTGGTTCTTTCTGCACTGCTCTTGCCTCTTTCTGCACCCCTCTCGCCTCTTTCTGCAAACCTGCTCCCTTTTTCTGCACCCCTTTTGCCTATTTCTGCAACTCCCTTGCCTCTTTCTGCAGTTCTCTTGCCTCCTTCTGCACCTCACTTGCCTCTTTCTACACTTCTCTTACTTCTTTATGCACCCTTCTTCCCTTTTTCTGCACATCTCTTGCCTCTTTCTGCACATCTCCTGGTTCTTTCCGCACTGCTCTTGCCTCTTTCTGCACCCCTCTTGCCTCTTTCTGCACCTCTTTTGCTTCTTTCTGAACTTCTCTCTCCTCTTTCTGCACCCCTCTTGCCTCTTTCAGCACCTCTGTTGCTTCTTTCTGCACTTCTCTTCCTTGTTTCTGTACCCCTCGTGCCTCTTTCTGCACCCTTCTTCCCTTTTCCTGCATGTCTCTTGGTTCTTTCTGCACCCCTCTTGCCTCCTTTTGTACCTCTGTTGTTTCTTACTGTACTGCTCTTGCTTCTTTCTGCACCTCTCTTGCCTCTTTCTGCACACCTCTTGCCTACGTCGGACCCCTCTTGCCTCTTTCTGCACCTCTGTTCCTTCTTTCTGCACCCCTCTTGCCTACGTCTGCACCCCTCTTGCCTCTTTCTGCACCTCTGTTGCTTCTTTCTACACTTCTCTTGCTTCTTTCTGCACCTCTCTTGCAAATTTCTGCACCCCTCATGCCTCTGTGTGCATCTCTCTTGCCTCTTTCTGCTCCTCTCTTGCCTCTTTCTACACCCCTCTTGCCTCTTTCTGTATCTCTTTTGCTTTTTTCTGCACTTCTCTTGCCTCTTTCTGCACCCCTCTTGCCTCTTTCTGCCCCTCTGTTGGTTCTTTCTGCACTGCTCTTGCTTCTATCTGCTACTCTCTTGCACATTTCTGGACCCCTCTTGCCTCTTTCTGCACCTCTGTTGGTTCTTTCTGTACCTCTCTTGCCTCTGTATGCACCCCTGTTCCCTCTTTGTGCACCTCTTTTGCCTGTTTCTGCAACTCTCTTGCCTCTTTCTGCACTTTTCTTGCCTCTTACTGCACCTCTGTTGCTTCCTTCTGCACTTCTCTTGCTTCTTTCTGCACCCCTCTTGCCTCTTTCTGCACCTCTGTTGCTTCTTTCTGCACTTCTCTTGCTTCCTTCTACACCTCTTGCTTCTTTCTGCACGCCTCGTGCCTCTTTCTGCACCCTTCTTCCCTCTTTGTGCACCTCTCTTGCCTCTTTCTGCACCTCTCTTGCCTCTTTCTGCCACCCTCTAGCCTCTTTCCGCATCTCTTTTGCTTGTTTCTGCTCTTCTTTTGCCTCTTTCTGTACCCCTCTTGCCTCCTTCTGCACCTCTGTTGTTTCTTACTGCACTGCTCTTGCCTCGCTCTGCACCTATGTTGCTTCTTTCTGCACTTCTCTTGCCTCTTTCTGCACCCCTCTTCCCTCTTTCTGTACCTCTGTTGCTTCTTTCTGTACTTCTCTTGCTTCTTTCTGCACCTCTCTTGCTTCTTTCTACACCTTTCTTGCCTCTTTCTGCACCTTTCTTTCCTCTTTCTGCACCTCTCTTGCCTCTTTCTGCACCTCTCTTGCCTCTTTCTGCACACACAGGGCTACTTTTAAACTGACCTCAAGCTCAGCAATGCACACATGCAAGTGCAGGAAAGGGCTGCTGGCCTCTAAACTGTCATGCCCTATTATATGCTAGGGACTTAGAGGTAGTTTTAATCCCCCTGCCCTATTATGTACTAGGGCCTTACAGGGGAGGTCATGCCAATCACAGGGGTACCGCAACCCACAGTGTACCCTAGTGTATGTAGGTGTTTTCACTGTATTCTAAGTGTCTTTCAGCATAGCACTGGCTCCGGGCCTGGTTAGGCAGAGCCCAGGGTCAGTCAGAGTCAGTTACCACCAGTACCAGTCAGCAAAAAGTTGGGGGGTGCCCAGGGCACAGGATGACTTTGCAACAAGGCCTCTTTCTGCACCTCTGTTGGTTCTTCTTGCATATCTCTTGCTTCTTTCTGCACCTTTCTTCCTCTTTCTGGACTTCTGTTGCCTCTTTCTGCATTTCTCTTGCTTATTTCTGTGCCTTTCTTTCTCTTTCTGCACATGTCCTTCCACTGTAGGCATAGTTAGAAATTAGCATTTAAAAAACCTTAGAAATTCACTGAAAAAACCATAGGTTTCAGGGATGTTATAGTTAGTAATTAGCATTTAAAAACCTTTGAAATGCACTGAAAAAACCATAGGTTTCAGGGACGTTATAGTTAGAAATTAGCATTTAAAAAACCTTTAAATTCACTGAAAAAACCACAGGTTTCAGAGACGTTATAGTTAGTTGGACATTTCACTTGTACAAAACCAGAGAAATTTGGCCGTTATAGTTAGTTGAGCTAAGTATAACTTGCGCCCCCGCAATGCACTGCTGATGGCATCACATATTACATCGCTCATGACATGGTCAGTGATATCACTGATGAGATCACTGATGACATCTCAAATGACATCACTGATGACATCATCCATGTGATAATCTGATGACCCTCCTCACACCCTAATATAACCTTTGATACACCCACTTTAAAATGCAGACTACCATTCTCGAAACCATAGACACACCAATACCAATTACTACATACCCACTCACTGATTCCTAGGTCTACACACACATCCACTCACTCACCCATACAGTCACTCATACATGCAGTCACTCATCAATACAGCCACTATCATATGCATTCATACACCTATACAGACTCTCACACACCGCCACTCACCCATAGAGTTAGTTACACAGCTAGTCAGTCATGCAAAGAATCAATCACACTCCCATTTACTCACCTATACAGTTATACACACACCACATCACTTATTCATACAGATACTAACACATACTTACTCTCTTATACACTCACTGACACAAGCACACACTCATCCACACAGCCACTCTCACAATCACTCACTCTCACATATAGTCATTTATATACTCCAACACTCACATATACTGCCTTTCACATATGTAGTTACTCACACATGTACCACTGAGTCATCCATTCACTCACCAACACAGCCAAACACACACTCACCCACCCATACAGCCCCTCACAGATGCACTCTTGAACCCATACACCCAGTGAATCACCCACTCACACATCCATGCAGGGAGTCACACACACCCCACCCACCAACACAGACACTCAGGCACCCATACAGATACTCAGACAACCAATAAATAACCCATATAGGCACTCATGTAGCTACTCACCAACCCATGCAGCCGCTTACACACCAACAGACAGACTGATACAGAAATTCAAACAGTTTAGTCACTAACCCATGCATTCAGTAAGACACGTTTAATCACTCACTTATACAGTCAGTCACGCACCTACTAAATCATCCATTCAGACACTCATACACCCACTCATTCTTCAATACACCTTGGCCTATATATATATATATATATATATATATATATATATATATATATATATATATATATATATATATATATATATATAACATATTTAAACTTTACAGAAACACACAGTCACTGGATGATGTCATCAGTGATGTCATGAGTGATGTCATTTGAGATGTCATCAGTGATGTCATCAGTGATGTCACTGACCATGTCATGAGTGATATATATATATATATATATATATATATATACATATATATATAGATATATGTATACATATATATATATATATATATATATGTATATATATATATATACATATATCTATATATATACGTATATATATATATATATAGATATATATATATATATATATATATAGATATATGTATATAGACAAGAGCACAGCGTCTGCTGAGATGTAGAACATCCATCTGTGTATGCTAAGGTATGAAGTCCGCCAACAATCCCAGATATCTTTGATATATAATCATTTAGCTTCAGTATCAGGGGAGGGGGGTTTAGGCTACTCTGTCCTATAAAATGACAGGACTTTTCATGGTATACGGTTTATTAACCATGCTAACAGTATTTTTAGTATGCATTTGTTTTCTAACTGTGGCATGTATACTGCATTTCAGAGCACAATAATTGAAATAAATATTCTAAACTTCCTTCGTGACTCATGGTTGTCTTATTGTGGACAAGTACGAGTGAGAAAGCGAAAGGGTGTGTCCTGTTACCATGATCCCTGAGAGGGTTGAGAGTGGTGTATTCTGGGTTGGGCAAATGTTCTACATCTCAGCAGACGCTGTGCTCTGGTCTCAGAACTCTTGTTCCATGTGTCTGTTTTTGGCTCCTGTGCTGATCTATATGACAAGACGTGTGCACATAAACAACAGCTGCATTTCTGTTTTATGTCTATGTGCTAGTGCCTGGCCATAAAGAATAACAAGGGACATTGTTGTTTGACCTTGTCTGTGGTGTTCAGACTAAATCCCAGGAAAAGAACAGAACGCGAAAACATAGGCAGGTTCTGTGTGTAAGTACAATGTGGCACAAAGCAAGTCAGTTTATATAGTAGTGTGTGCAAAAGAGAATGAGGCCCACAACTTGCACAGTCAGGCCAACATAGGGAAAGCCACAATGGGCCATGCAGGAAACACACGACACTAGTGTTGTCTCAAAAACACTGTTGAGTGGCTTTGTTTGTATGAATTAGATACAGGGGATGTATGAATAAATGCATCTTTATGTTCGAACATTATGTCAGTCAGTAGTAAGAATAAATGGCACTGCGTACACAAACACAAAGTTACAGAGGCCTAGGTAGGGAAAGAGATTGATTGCACAGTGCCAAGGGGGCACTGTTTTATTAGGAGTCCAAAGGATAATTGAGGTAACTAGTGACAGTCTGCACCAGACTTCAGAGAAAATACAAAACATACATGGGGTACAGAAAGCCGCACTTTTTTGACCAGGAGGTTCACTATTCAGTTGTTCTGTATGATCTGTTATCAGTAGCTTTGAAATAAGACCTGTTAAAAGAGGCTAAGACACTGTTCCCCATGGTGAATAAACTAACAATGTATAAGGTATGTGGGCCAAGTTGATCTTGCTATACTGTTAATTTCCAAAAAGAAAAAAGAGTGAATGGTTTGTAGGCTTTTATATTGATTTCAGATTATATATCATTCTGTTACATATAAATGTACATTCATGTACCATATTTTAGATTTCTATAATCTACACATTGAGGCTAAAATAGTCTCCAACCTTATCCTCTGTCTCATTGCACAGCTCAGGAATGTGTGTCTAAAGATGTCCTTGGAAGAAGGGATTTGGGTTGTGCTGGACGCCAGCTCTATTCCTCTCTCATAATCTTTCCCTTCCAGCTGCCCTAAGACTGTGTTATCTTTACTCCTTCCTTCTCAACCCAGTTGTATTCTCCTACATGTAGTTGGTATAGGAATTGTGAGAAGTTGGCCTGGTATATGCTGTTCACTAATTAAAGTGGACACCTTGCACCAGAACAATTCGACTCTTATGGTAGATAGGTTTAAGACAACCTTTATAGAAAGCTATCCTAGTGGTAGCCTAGGCTAAGTCTTGAAGGAATGTAAAGCAGCTTGTTTTACCACACAATCTCTTGAATCACCAAATGAAAAGACACCACACAGGTATATATATCAAATATATATGTATTTATTAATAAACACTCTCTACTAATCTCTTTATGAGATTAGAAGTCAGGAACATATGTACAAGTCAAATGTTATCAAAATAAGTTTAGCACAATCGAATATCACAATCTTAGTTTGACTAGACCCAGGTCTAGGGCATCTAGAATCGAGGGACCCCCAATAACCACCCCAGGTAGTTGTAGGAGACCCACAGGGGATGGACGCGGTGTCCTGGCACCGGTGCGAGTCCTGTACGAGTCTATGCGCACAGACGCGATTGAGATTTCAATGTTAAAGGTCCCTTGCGTGTTCGAGGCGAACACACCGATCAGTCCTTGTACGAGTCGAAGGACGCGGTTACAGATAGAGTTGCACGGGAGATGGACGCGCTGTGTCTAACACAGACGCGAACCTTGTGCGAGTCAGTGCAATGGAGGTCTCGATGTTACAGGCCCCTTGTGTGTTCGAGGCGAACACCGATCGGACTCAGTACGAGTCGAAGGACACAGTTCTAGATAGTGTTACAAAGGAGATGGACGCGGTGTGTCTAACACAGACGCGAACCCTGTACGAGTCAGCGCAATTGTCGCACTTAGAAAATAAGAGTTTTAGGGCACTTCTAGGGAAGCTACAAGCAAGTCACTTACAGGGTAAGTAGTTCTAGGGCCCATACCCACAGGAGCACCGTAGTGCTGAAGTTACCTCACCCAGGGGAGCCGGGTGCATAGGTGTTCTTTGGTGTCGGGTCGCGGCGTCATTTTCAATGGGAGCCAGTGAAGACTTGCTGCTTGCGGCGACAGGAGAAGTGTCCGGAGGAATCCAAGCCTGGATTCAGAAGATGGAAGACCTGAAAGCAGAGGGGACAGTGTTCAAAGTCACTTGGCAGTGACTCGGGGCAAGGAAGATGGATGCCCACCGTCGTTGCAAGATTCAGGTCGTTTGTGGGTGACTTGACTCTTCAGCCACGAGGTCCAGGAGGCGTCGACGATGACCAGGAGCTGGATTCGGCGTGTGCCCCGATGTCTGCAGCTTACTGCAGTGTCGGCGACTCGATTGCAGCCAACAAGCCTTGGTAACAGCAAGTCTTGGGGAAAGTGTAAAGAGGCAATGGCGCAGACCAGCAAGGTCTGTGGGACTCACCCAGCGAAGGTAAGTCAGGGCAGGCCTGGAGCAACCAGGGGAGCCCTTTGGTGTCTTTAGAAAGTCTTCTGGGGACCCACAAGCTGGCTGGCAAGGGATCGCGAAGATGCCTCAGGAGGATTCGCTCAACAGGGGCCCACGGTCACTCGGGACGTGGTAGGCCTCTGATCTTCAAAAGGATTCTTGCTGGAGGGTAGGACCATACGTGGTCCAAAGCACAAGTTCGTGGAATGTTGTGAAGGGGTTGCACTCGACAATAGTGCACAGTACCCAGGGGTCGCGGTTACTCGTCACTCTTGGGGTCCACTGGCGTCAGCTTCGCTGGGGACTCACGATGGCCTTCAAGAAGTCAGGAAATCCACTTTTTGGGCTGCAGGGACTTCGGACTCCGGCGGGAGCGGCATAGTTTGCGACCGTTGTTTGTAGTTTTTGGTGCCTGCCAAGCAGGGGAGACACTCCTTGACTCCAAGGGAGATTCTTCAGTCTTCTAAAGGTAGTGGAACGTCGAAGGTCCGGGATTCTTCTTCAGAGCGTCGTCCAGGGAAATCTAGGTTGCAATGCACAGGTTCCCCCTCTTATACTAAAAGAAAGGGAGGGACTAGCTCTATGACCCTACCTATGGGAGGGTAAGGGGAGTGGGTGGCTACACCCACTTCCCTTTGTCCAGTTTCGCGCCAGAGCAGGGGCAGGTAGCCCCTGAGCCGGTTTGAACTGGGGTATGCACAGAGGAGCCTTCTGCTCCCCCAGTGCAGGACTTCAAAGCACTCACAGGGCCTGATTCACAGAACTAACTTACGTGAAATACGTAAAGTTAGTGATTTTCGGTATTCACAGAATACACTTACCACTACTAACTTTATGTCCGCTCCCGGGCCGGAGATTCCGGCCCTGTGGCGGAATTTCCGCCTCTGGGCCGGAATCTCCGCCTCGGATCGGAATACCCTCATTTAGGCCGTTTCAATGCTCAAACGGCCTAAATGAGGGTATTCCGGCCCGGAGGCGGAAATTCCGCCACAGGGCCGGAATCTCCGGCCCGGGAGCGGACATAAAGTTAGTAGTGGTAAGTGTATTCTGTGAATACCGAAAATCACTAACTTTACATATTTCACGTAAGTTAGTTCTGTGAATCAGGCCCTAAGAGTGCACCCACCCAGCCCCAATACACTAAACCCTGTCTGGAAGGTGGTCACACCCCCTTGGGACAGGATATCTATTGTTGGGCTTCCTCCACTGCGAGTGTTGGTCATCAGCAGGAGGGCAGCCCAGTGTCTGTGACTGGTGGCATCCATTTTGTGATGCCAGGGCTCTGCAGGATTCTACCGCGTTTCCACAGTAGGTACATGTCTATCCCTCTAGAAGGGTGGAATGCTACCCCCGCCGCCAGGACTGGCGGGGGGTAGTATTCCAAGATGTTTGACACCAAACACGACATGTTTCGATGCAGCCATTCCAAAGTTAGCATTCTACCGCGAGGATATAATGCACTTAAAAGTATATGGTTTAACCGCATCCACAAACAGCCCCAGAGAATGGACTCTGAGAGCTGCAGAGGGGCCCTGCTCAGGCAGAGGCACCCCTCACATGGAAACTAAGCACCCTGCCCTCAGGATTGATAGGGCCTGCTTTAGGGGTGACTGATAAGTCTCAATGTGTGTGCAGGAGAGATATAGGGGACCTATATCTCAGTGAGGGGTGCTAGCACTTCCTCACCCAGGCTGCAGTAGCAGGCCTGTGGTGTCAGATTTAGTCTGCTTCCCAGGGGTGGCATAATACATGCTTCAGCCCCTGGTAGGCCTGTGAAGTACCTATGCCCTTGGTACCTAAGGTACCATATACTAGGGACTCATAAGGTACCACAGTATCCAATCACTAGTGCACCTAGAGTGCACTCCAAATCGTTTAGAGAGAACAGAGAGGCTGGGGCCCTGATTAGCAGGGTCCCAGCCAGACTATAGCCAGAAACCAGTGTAAACATCAGAAAAAAGTGGGGGCAACATAAGAGGCAGATCCTACTCTCCTACACAACCCCCCCCAAACGCAGGGACACTAAACTAACCTTGACCAGTTGAGTCTTTGTGTTCAAAGTGGAAATACCTTGAGAGTCCATCTGCATTGGCATGTTGGGTCCCAGGTCTATGTTCCACTGTATAGTCCATCCCCTGTAGGGAAATGGACCACCTCAAAAGTTTTGGGTTTTCACCTTTCATCTGTTTAAGCCATAGGAGGGGTTTGTGGTCAGTCTGAACTATGAAGTGAGTGCCAAACAAGTATGGCCTCAGCTTCTTCAGGGCCCACACCACAGCAAAGGCCTCCTCTCTATAGCTGACCAACGTTTCTCTCTAGGGGTCAGCCTTCTGCTAATAAAAGCTACTGGCTGGTCTTGACCTTCATCATTCAGTTGAGACAGTACAGCTCCCACACCCAGCTCAGAAGCATCTGTTTGGACAATGAACTTTTTGGTGTAGTCTGGACTCTGTAAGATGGGGGCAGTGCACATGGCCTGCTTTAGGTCTTCAAATGCCTTCTGACAGCTAGCTGTCCACTGAACCTTTTTTGGCATTTTCTTTGAGTTTCAGATCATTCAAGGGGGTCACTATAGATCCATATCCCTTGACAAACCTCCTATAGTACCCAGTTAGGCCTAAGAAGGCTCTCACCTGTGTCTGGGTGGTTGGAGCAACCCATTCCATTATGGTTTGGATTTTGCTCTGTAAAGGCTGAACCTGACCTCCACCTACAAGGTGGCCCAGGTATACAACCTGAATCTGCCCTATCTGGCACTTAGTGGCCTTGATAGTGAAGCCTGCTTTCTGCAGGGCCTCCAAAACATTCCTGAGGTGGACCAGGTGATCCTGCCAGGAGGAACTAAAGACAGCAATATCATCTAGATAAGCTGAGCAATAAGTTTCCATCCCTGTCAGAACTTTATTCACCAACCTCTGAAAAGTGGCAGGTGCATTTTTCAATCCAAAGGGCATCACCACAAAGTGGTAGTGCCCACCAGGGGTCGAAAATGCTGTTTTGGCTTTTGCATCATCAGCTAACCTGATCTGCCAGTAGCCTGCTGTCAGGTCAAACGTGCTTAGATACTTGGCTGAGGCCAAAGTATCAATCAGCTCATCTGCCCTTGGTATGGGATAGGCATCAGTCCTAGTGACTGCATTGAGGCCTCTGTAGTCTACACAAAACCTCATTTCTTTCTTACCACCCTGGGTATGAGGCTTGGGTACCAGGACTACTGGGCTAGCCCAAGGGCTATCTGAAGGCTCAATTACACCTAGCTCCAACATTTTCTGGACTTCAGTCCTGATACAGTCCCTGACATGGTCAGGTTGCCTGTAGATTTTATTCTTGACAGGCAGACTGTCTCCAGTGTCCACCTCATGGGTGCACCAGGAAGTCTGACTAGGGGTAAGGCTAAACATATGTCTATACTGTTGCAGAACTTGTCTGCACTCAGTTTGCTGATGGTCAGTGAGGCTGCTTGCCAAAGCAACACCATCTACTGACCCATCATCAGGGTTCTGTGAGAGCAGGTCAGGGAGAGGGTCACTCTCCTCCTCCTGGTCCTCATCAGTTGCCATGAGCAAACCCATGTCAGCCCTGTCAACATATGGCTTTAATCTGTTGACATGGAGCACCCTCAGGGGGCTCCTGGGAGTTCCAAGATTCACCAGGTAGGTGACTTCTCCCTTCTGTTCAACTATTGTATGGGGGCCACTCCACTTGTCCTGGAGGGCTGCTGGGGCCTCAGGCTCCAATACCCACACCTTCTGTCCTGGCTGGTATACAGTCAGTACAGCCTTTTGGTCATGCCAAGCTTTTTGTAATTCTTGGCTGGCCTCCAGGTTTTTGGTTGCCTTTTTCATGTACTCAGCCATCCGGGAGCGGAGACCAAGTACATAGTCCATCACATCTTGTTTGGGGGCTTGAGAGGTAACTCCCAGCCCTCTTTTACCAAACACAGTGGACCTCTCACAGGATGCCCAAACAGAAGCTCAAATGGGCTGTAACCAACCCCCTTCTGTGGAACCTCTCTGTATGCAAACAACAGGCAAGGAAGAAGAAGGTCCCATTTCCGCCTAAGCTTCTCTGGGAGTCCTTTAATCATTCCTTTCAAGGTTTTGTTGAAGCGTTCAACTAAACCATTGCATTGTGGGTGATAGGGGTGGTGAACTTATAAGTTACACCACACTCCTTCCACATGGCTTTCAGATATCCTGACATGAAGTTGGTACCTCTGTCAGAAATGACCTCCTTTGGGAAACCCACTCTGGAGAAGACTCCAATGAGGGCTCTTGCCACCACAGGGGCTGTGGTGGTCCTCAGGGAATTGCTTCTGGGTACCTGGTGGCATGATCCACTACCACCAGGATAAACCTGTGCCCAGATGCAGTTTGAGGGTCAAGGGGACCAACAATGTCAATCCCTACCCTTTCAAAGGGTACCCCCACCACAGGTAGTGGTATCAGGGGGCCTTTGTTGTGCCACCTGCCTTACCACTGGCTTGGCATGTGACACAGGAGCGACAAAACTCCTTTGTGTCCTCTGACATATGTGGCCAATGAAAATGTGGAACAAGCCTGTCCCAGGTCTTGTTTTGGCCCAAGTGACCTGCTAAAGGGATGTCATGTGCTAGGGTCAAGAGGAACCCCCTAAACTTCTGAGGTATTACCATCCTCCTGGTGGCTCCAGGGGCTGGATCTCTACCCTCAGAATATAGGAGTCCCTCATCCCAATAAACTTTATGGGACCCACTAGCACTCCCAGCAGCCTCAGCAGCAGCCTGCTGTCTGAGGGGTTCAAGAGAGGAGCAGCACTGTTGCTCCTTACTCAGATCTTCCCTAGAAGGGTCCCCCTGCCCCCAAGAACTCAACCTGATCAGGCTCAAGTCCCTCTGGGGCAGTTCCTTCTTCAGGATCTGCTTCACCTCCCTCTGGGGGTGAATCTGAGATCTGAGACAAAGGGGAAGGCACTGCCTTTACCCTACTGCTCCTCCTCTTGGGAAGCATCTGGTCCATTGTTCCAGGATCCAGAGCTGGTTCAGTGTTATGCATTCTTGCTTGTGACCTGGTCACAGCAAATACCTTCTGCAGGGATGCCCAACATCTCAGCATGAGTCCATAACTCTACTTCAGACCAGGCTGAAGTCTCTAGATCATTGCCCAATAGACATTCGACAGGGAGGTCTGCACTGACTACAACCTTCTTGAGGCCAGTTACCCCTCCCCAGGAGAAATTCACAACTGCCAGACTATGGTTGGTCCTGACATTGCTTGCATTGGTCACCTGGTACATTTCGCCCAGGATGATCTGTCCAGGGTCCACAAGATCCTCTGCCACCATGGTGACACTAGCACCTGTGTCCCTAAATGCCAAAGCCTGTTTGCCATTTATTACAGGCTGCTGTTTGTATTTGCCCAGATTACTGGGGCTTACTAGGAAGGACATATTAAGGTCTCCTCACAAATCAGCATTGCCTGAGTGGGCACTCTGACTAGGTCAGAGTCCACTTCAGAACCCAGGGTCAACCCTACTACACCCTTATTCTGAGTACCACCTCCACCAGTAGCTGAGCTAGGGTGAACAGTTGCCTTAGGGGCAGGAGTGGTGGTGGTTTGGTCTTTGGACTTGTTACAATCAGAAGTCCAGTGCCCTTTCTGTTTACAGAATTTGCAGCAGGGCTTCTTTGGCCTTTTCCCTTGTTGGATTGTGACTCCCCACCAGATGCAGATTTTTGGGGCCCTTGTGAAGTCTTCTGGTCTTTTGACTTATCCCCACCTTTCTCAGAGCCCTTAGGATCCTGCTTCTTGGTGTCACCCCCTTGGTTCTGGGGTTTCTGCCTCACCCTGGTTCTGACCCATTTGTCTGCCTTCTTTCCCAATTCTTGGGGAGAGGTCAGATCTGAGTCCACCAGGTATTGATGCAACAACTGGTTCTGGCAATTATTAAGGATCTGTTCTCTCATCATCAGATTATACAATCCTTTGAAATCAGTAACCCTACTGCCAACCCTCCAGAGCCTTGGTTGCACAATCTACAAAGTCAGTCCAGTCCTGAGTCTGTGCCTTCTGGGTGTCTCTGAACTTCAACCTGTACTGCTCAGTGGTTAAGCCAAACCCATCTATCAGTGCACTCTTCAGGACTTCATAATTATCAGAATCCTCTTCTCTAACAGAGAGGAGCGTGTCTCTACCTTTGTCTGAAAAGGAGAGCCACAAGATTGCTGCCCACTGCTTTTGGGGGACCTGCTGTACTCTACAGGCCCTCTCCATAGCAGTTATCCACTTGTGGATATCATCCCCACTCTGGTAGGGAGGAACAACCTTGCTCAGGTTCCTATGGTCTGGAATAGATTCTCTGCCTCTAGGGACACTGTTGCTGCCACCAAGGGGTTCTAACCCCTCTCTTCTAGAAGCTCTCTGGATCTCCAGGGCTTCTCTATCCAGTGCCAACTGCTTGGTTCTGAGGGCAACTCTTGCTTCCTCACACTGCAGCAGTTTGCACATTCTTTCAGAGGAGGTCTCTCTTATGGGAAAGTATGAGTTCCTCTGGTGGACAAATTCTCTGCCAGAGTGATAAGAGTGGTCAGATTCCCTGGAAGGGGACCTATGCCTCTCCTCCACTCTGTCAGCTCTCCTAGGGAGAATTCCTCTGTCCTTTTCAGGCCCCTTGAGGCCTGGCCCTTCAATCACAGAGTCTTGGTCATTCTGATTTTCATCATCTGACCCAGATACTGTAATTGACCCACTCACTGATTCAGACCCATTAGCTCCTAGAGCCAATCTAAGATCATCTGATGTCAGCAGATCTATCAGGTGTAGGGTGGAGGGACTCTGTCCTAGCTTCAGGTGTCTTTCAACACACATGGCTCTCAAGTCAGAGAAAGCCATGTCCTTATACTGAGGCTGAGTGGATCCACTGGTTCCACCCTTTAAGGACATTCTAGTGTTGTGCAGTGTTGTACTACCTACACTAGTTTGTGGCCTACTGATACTAGCTTGATCTGTAGAAAGGGTGTGCTATCCCTTGGCACACAGCTCTAAGTTCAGTAGAACTTATTGATACTAAGCTTGACTTTATATGTACCTTAAGTACCTATAGTGGTTTTCAGTTAGTAATTCAAATAGAGATTTTCTGGTAAAACAATAGCAAGCTGGAATCCCACACGCTGCCCACCAATGTGAGAAGTTGGGATGGTATATGCTGTTCACTAATTAAAGTGGACACCTTGCACCAGAACAATTCGACTCTTATGGTAGATAGGTTTAAGACAACCTTTATAGAAAGCTATCCTAGTGGTAGCTGTGGAGAGCAGCCTTCAGGCTAAGTCTTGAAGGAATGTAAAGCAGCTTGTTTTACCACACAATCTCTTGAATCACCAAATGAAAAGACACCACACAGGTATATATATCAAATATATATGTATTTATTAATAAACACTCTCTACTAATCTCTTTATGAGATTACAAGTCAGGAACATATTTACAAGTCAAATGTTATCAAAATAAGTTTAGCACAATCGAATATCACAATCTTAGTTTGACTAGACCTAGGTCTAGGGCATCTAGAATCGAGGGACCCCCAATAACCACCCCAGGTAGTTGTAGGAGACCCACAGGGGACGGACGCGGTGTCCTGGCACCGGTGCGAGTCCTGTACGAGTCTATGCGCACAGACGCGATTGAGATTTCAATGTTAAAGGTCCCTTGCGTGTTCGAGGCGAACACACCGATCGGTCCTTGTACGAGTCGAAGGACGCGGTTACAGATAGAGTTGCAAGGGAGATGGACGCGCTGTGTCTAACACAGACGCGAACCTTGTGCGACTCAGTGCAATGGAGGTCTCGATGTTACAGGCCCCTTGTGTGTTCGAGGCGAACACCGATCGGACTCAGTACGAGTCGAAGGACACAGTTCTAGATAGTGTTACAAAGGAGATGGACGCGGTGTGTCTAACACAGACGCGAACCCTGTACGAGTCAGCGCAATTGTCGCACTTAGAAAATAAGAGTTTTAGGGCACTTCTAGGGAAGCTACAAGCAAGTCACTTACAGGGTAAGTAGTTCTAGGGCCCACACCCACAGGAGCACCGTAGTGCTGAAGTTACCTCACCCAGGGGAGCCGGGTGCATAGGTGTTCTTTGGTGTCGGGTCGCGGCGTCGTTTTCAATGGGAGCCAGTGAAGACTTGCTGCTTGCGGCGACAGGAGAAGTGTCCGGAGGAATCCAAGCCTGGATTCAGAAGATGGAAGACCTGAAAGCAGAGGGGACAGTGTTCAAAGTCACTTGGCAGTGACTCGGGGCAAGGAAGATGGATGCCCACCGTCGTCGCAAGATTCAGGTCGTTCGTGGGTGCCTTGACTCTTCAGCCACGAGGTCCAGGAGGCGTCGACGACAACCAGGAGCTGGATTCGGCGTGTCCCACAATGTCTGCAGCTTACTGCAGTGTCGGCGACTCGATTGGAGCCAACAAGCCTTGGTAACAGCAAGTCTTGGGGAAAGTATGAAGAGGCAATGGCGCAGACCAGCAAGGTCTGTGGGACTCACCCAGCAAGGGTAAGTCAGGGCAGGCCTGTAGCACCCAGGGCAGCCCTTTGGTGTCTTTAGAAAGTCTTCTGGGGACCCACAAGCCGGCTGGCAAGGGATCGCAAAGATGCCTCGGGAGGATTCGCTCAACAGGGGCTCACGGTCACTCGTGATGTGGTAGGCCTCTGATATTCAGAGGGATTCCTGCTGGAGGCTAGGACCACATGTGGTTTAAAGCAGAAGTTCGTGGAACATTGTGAAGGGGTTGCACTTGACAATAGTGCACGGTACCCAGGGGTCACGGTTCCTCGTCACTCTTGGGGTCCACTGGCCTTAGCTTCGCTGGGGACTCACAATGGCCTTTGAGAAGTCAGGAAATCTACTTTTTGGGCTGCAGGGACTTCGGACTCCAGCGGGAGCGGTGTAGTTTGCGACCGTCGTTTGTAGTTTTTGGTGCCTGCCAAGCAGGGGAGTCACTCCTTGACTCCAAGGGAGATTCTTCAGTCTTCCAAAAGTAGTGGAACGTCGAAGGTCCGGGATTCTTCTTCAGAGCGGCGTCCAGGGAAATCTAGGTTGCAATGCACAGGTTCCCCCTCTTATACTAAAAGAAAGGGAGGGACTAGCTCTATGACCCTACCTATGGGAGGGTCAGGGGAGTGGGTGGCTACACCCACTTCCCTTTGTCCAGTTTCACGCCAGAGCAGGGGCAGGTAGCCCCTGAGCCGGTTTGAACTGGGGTATGCACAGAGGAGCCTTCTGCTCCCCCAGTGCAGGACTTCAAAGCACTCTAAGAGTGCACCCACCCAGCCCCAATACACTAAACCCTGTCTGGAAGGTGGTCACACCCCCTTGGGACAGGATATCTATTGTTGGGCTTCCTCCTCTGCGAGTGTTGGTCATCAGCAGGAGGGCAGCCCAGTGTCTGTGACTGGTGGCATCCATTTTGTGATGCCAGGGCTCTGCAGGATTCTACCGCGTTTCCACAGTAGGTACATGTCTATCCCTCTAGAAGGGTGGAATGCTACCCCCGCCGCCAGGACTGGCGGGGGGTAGTATTCCAAGATGTTTGACACCAAACACGACATGTTTCGATGCAGCCATTCCAAAGTTAGCATTCTACCGCGAGGATATAATGCACTTAAAAGTATATGGTTTAACCGCATCCACAAACAGCCCCAGAGAATGGACTCTGAGAGCTGCAGAGGGGCCCTGCTCAGGCAGAGGCACCCCCTCACATGGAAACTAAGCACCCTGCCCTCAGGATTGATAGGGCCTGCTTTAGGGGTGACTGATAAGTCTCAATGTGTGTGCAGGAGAGATATAGGGGACCTATATCTCAGTGAGGGGTGCTAGCACTTCCTCACCCAGGCTGCAGTAGCAGGCCTGTGGTGTCAGATTTAGTCTGCTTCCCAGGGGTGGCATAATACATGCTTCAGCCCCTGGTAGGCCTGTGAAGTACCTATGCCCTTGGTACCTAAGGTACCATATACTAGGGACTCATAAGGTACCACAGTATCCAATCACTAGTGCACCTAGAGTGCACTCCAAATCGTTTAGAGAGAACAGAGAGGCTGGGGCCCTGATTAGCAGGGTCCCAGCCAGACTATAGCCAGAAACCAGTGTAAACATCAGAAAAAAAGTGGGGGCAACATAAGAGGCAGATCCTACTCTCCTACACAACCGCCCCCCAAACGCAGGGACACTAAACTAACCTTGACCAGTTGAGTCTTCGTGTTCAAAGTGGAAATACCTTGAGAGTCCATCTGCATTGGCATGTTGGGTCCCAGGTCTATGTTCCACTGTATAGTCCATCCCCTGTAGGGAAATGGACCACCTCAAAAGTTTTGGATTTTCACCTTTCATCTGTTTAAGCCATAGGAGGGGCTTGTGGTCAGTCTGAACTATGAAGTGAGTGCCAAACAAGTATGGCCTCAGCTTCTTCAGGGCCCACACCACAGCAAAGGCCTCCCTCTCTATAGCTGACCAACGTTTCTCTCTAGGGGTCAGCCTTCTGCTAATAAAAGCTACTGGCTGGTCTTGACCTTCATCATTCAGTTGAGACAGTACAGCTCCCACACCCAGCTCAGAAGCATCTGTTTGGACAATGAACTTTTTGGTGTAGTCTGGACTCTGTAAGATGGGGGCAGTGCACATGGCCTGCTTTAGGTCTTCAAATGCCTTCTGACAGCTAGCTGTCCACTGAACCTTTTTTGGCATTTTCTTTGAGGTCAGATCATTCAAGGGGGTCACTATAGATCCATATCCCTTGACAAACCTCCTATAGTACCCAGTCAGGCTTAAGAAGGCTCTCACCTGTGTCTGGGTGGTTGGAGCAACCCATTCCATTATGGTTTGGATTTTGCTCTGTAAAGGCTGAACCTGGCCTCCACCTACAAGGTGGCCAAGGTATACAACCTGAATCTGCCCTATCTGGCACTTAGTGGCCTTGATAGTGAGGCCTGCTTTCTGCAGGGCCTCCAAAACATTCCTGAGGTGGACCAGGTGATCCTGCCAGGAGGAACTAAAGACAGCAATATCATCTAGATAAGCTGAGCAATACGTTTCCATCCCTGTCAGAACTTTATTCACCAACCTCTGAAAAGTGGCAGGTGCATTTTTCAATCCAAAGGGCATCACCACAAAGTGGTAGTGACCCACCAGGGGTCGAAAATGCTGTTTTGGCTTTTGCATCATCAGCTAACCTGATCTGCCAGTAGCCTGCTGTCAGGTCAAACGTGCTTAGATACTTGGCTGAGGCCAAAGTATCAATCAGCTCATCTGCCCTTGGTATGGGATAGGCATCAGTCCTAGTGACTGCATTGAGGCCTCTGTAGTCTACACAAAACCTCATTTCTTTCTTACCACCCTGGGTATGAGGCTTGGGTACCAGGACTACTGGGCTAGCCCAAGGGCTATCTGAAGGCTCAATTACACCTAGCTCCAACATTTTCTGGACTTCAGTCCTGATACAGTCCCTGACATGGTCAGGTTGCCTGTAGATTTTATTCTTGACAGGCAGACTGTCTCCAGTGTCCACCTCATGGGTGCACCAGGAAGTCTGACTAGGGGTAAGGCTAAACATATGTCTATACTGTTGCAGAACTTGTCTGCACTCAGTTTGCTGATGGTCAGTGAGGCTGCTTGCCAAAGCAACACCATCTACTGACCCATCATCAGGGTTCTGAGAGAGCAGGTCAGGGAGAGGGTCACTCTCCTCCTCCTGGTCCTCATCAGTTGCCATGAGCAAGCCCATGTCAGCCCTGTCAACATATGGCTTTAATCTGTTGACATGGAGCACCCTCAGGGGGCTCCTGGGAGTTCCAAGATTCACCAGGTAGGTGACTTCTCCCTTCTGTTC
>CAWUFW010026562.1:0-32578 GCA_963921515.1 Calotriton arnoldi
GCACGTTGCTCAGTAGTGCTCTGGATTCATTCAGATCCTGTAAAACAGCCAAACGTTTATTGGCGTCAAATTGTTTTTCATCCGCCACTGTGCCTTCACAATCGAGATCAGGTACCCACATTCTCGTCCCAAATAGGACTTCATAAGGAGTGACACCCCCTAGAGAACTTCTTGGCATGTTATTGAAGGCACGCTGTACCCCATATAGGTGATTGACCCAACTACCACCCAAACCTAATACTCTTGCTGTTAAAGACTGCTTTAAGTCCCGGTTTTTCCTCTCCATGACCGAATTTCCCTCAGGATGGTACGGAGAGGAGTACCGCAATGCTACACCCAAACCTTCCATGGCTTCCTTGTAAGCCCTAGAGCTAACCGCGGGGCCACGGTCAGAATGTAATGTGCCAACTGTGTATGTCCCTATAAAGACTCGCAAATCTTTTATAACAGTTCGAGCGTCAGCCGAGCGCTGAGGCCATACCCATAGGAATCTCGAGCATGAATCCACTGCCACCAAGATATACTTGTAAGCCCCATCCGAAATGTAGCGGGCCGCAGTGGTCCAGATAGACACATGCTAGTGGTCTGTCTGATATTAGTAAAGGTGTCTCTATGGATGTGTCACGGTGGAACATTTTAAGACAAAATTCTTTGTCTGTTTTGTTAAACCAGGCCACCAATAGCGCTGTTTCAATAATGAAACTGTCGCTGTTATCCCTGCGTGTGCAGAACCTAGACCCTCAAGTGCAGCTAGTATTAAACCTAATCTGCGATCCATGTTTGGTTTTACTCTATCCCCCACTCCAGGAATCTGAGCATACAAAATGTTGTTTGCATCTAACTTGTAGCAGTATTTGAGTGGAAAACCTTTTGGTAAGGCTGTGCAGTTTTTGCATGAAGCAATGACAGCTACCATTATCTGTCCATCTATTCTCGTTTTTGAACAAGTGATTGCAGCTAAGGAAGCAGTACGTACTGCCCCCTTTGCAGCTTCATCAGCCAATGAATTCCCTTCAGCGTGAACGCCATCACGTTGATGACTCAGCGTGTGTATCACGTGAGCTCTTGGTAGTTTGTTTTTCAACTCAGCTACCTGTTATCATAGCATTTTATGCTCAGTTGTGCCACCTTTTGAGTCTTTAAACACATTTTGACCCCAGTAGTGAAGATATTCGTTGTATGACTGGACACAGTAAAAAGAATTGCACACTATGAGGGTGGGGAATTCTCGATCCGTATTTATTAGTGCTAGTAATAGGGATTTTAATTCTGCCAGCTGAGCCGTGCAGTCTCCTAGAGACTGTGGGGCCGATTCCGATTCGGGCCGGAAATCTCTCCGACCGAGCCGGACCCGGAGAGATTTCCGACCGAATCGGACCCGTGCAGCCCGACCGGACGAGTACGATGCGCACGTATGCCATCGGACTCGAGTCGGTCGGACTCCCATTGAAGTCAATGGGAGCCTGTCGTACAACGCGTACGCGGGCTCCCATTGACTCAATGGGTGCGAGGCGGACAAGGGCGCCCCCTACAGCGTGTACGCGGCAAAGCGACTCGCGCCGTACACGCACAGGTAGGGGGGACCCATGGGTCCCCCCTGTGTGCGACTCGCACGGCTACGCGTACAGGGGGGTCCGACACGGACCCCCAAAGTACGGCTCCGACTGCTCTTTGGAGCCGGAGTGCGCGGCTCGGTCGGACTGCTCGCGGTGCGCATCGTACTTACCCGGCCGGGGAACGTCTCCATTGCGCGGTGCGAGTTGTGTCCGTGTGAGTCGGTCGGAGCGTGTTGAAGCCGCGTACGAGTCGGTCGGCGATTTCGCGGGCGCTTGTATCGTACTTGCTCGGCCGGACCCGCATACGATTCGGTCGGGAAACAGGGCTCCGAATCGGATCCGGTAAAGCCGAATCCGATTCGGAGCCCTACCGGCCGAGATCGGAATCGGCCCCTGTGTCTTCGTATCACTGGGATGGAACTTGCCTTCCCGCATGCGACCTTTTACAATCACACAAGCGGCGCTGTATTGCTGTTTACTTCCTATGGCCGGCTGAGCAGATCTGTCAGTGTAAATATTGTATTCATTCTGATCTACAGGCATAATTTCATTTGGGAGACGATATTCTTGTTCATATTGCAGGAATGCTTGTGTTTTTAACCTTGGGTCATATCTGTATTCTACATCTGTTGCAGTGAGAGAATTAGCCCATTGTATCCATCTTGTATGTAAGGCTTTAGCATTAGGAACGCTTGCCTTTGTAGCAGCCTCTAAAACTGGTACTGGAGTCACGACAATTATTCGTTTCCCATGAGCCAGTGCTCTTTCTCTCACTACAGCAGTCTGTACTGCTGTCAGTATTTTTTCTGTAGAAGCAAAACGCATTTCAACTATTGTGTACAAATGTGATTTGTAAGCTATGGGTACAGTTTCGCCTTCATTGAAGGTTAGGTAAGTGTACCCAGATTAACCTGCTATTACGTGTATCACCAGATTGCGTATATTTACGTGTGTCTGCAAGTGTTTTGAAGCTATCATGTCACCTTGTAGGGAACAAAGGATATCTGTGTGTTCCTGTGTCCAATGCCTAACTGAGAAATCAGGTCTTATTAAGTCGTAGAAATCCAAAATGTATGTTCTGCCAAAGTTTGAAAATCCCAATATGGATTGTAAGTTTTTCAAAGATTTAGGAGGTTGGAGCAGCGCACACTTTTCTAAAAAGTTAGCTGCCAGGCTTTTTCCTTCACTTGATAACTCGTATCCTAAAAATAGGACATTGAGGTGGGCTATTTTTGATTTTTTAAAGTTGAATTTGTAGCCCTCAGAGGCAAATCCCAAAATTATGGTGCTCACCCTGGTCAAGTGATCCTGTAAATCATCATCCATCAGATAAATATCATCTACATAGGACAATGCCTCTTCATCCAAATTCTGAAGTAATTCTGTTACCCTAGCGCTGAACAACCCGGGGCTATTCTTATACCCTTGGTGGAGTCGACAAAATTGACGCTGGGAATCTAGCGCTGAGAATGCTGTTAAGTACCTGCTTTCAGGTGCTATATTTTGGCAGAAAAATCCATTTGAGATATCCTGTGTTGTTTTGTATTTTTTCCGCACATTGTTATTCATTAATGCGGCACTATGTGCATTCTGTACTGCAAATGTTTTTGTGCATGTGTTTAGATGTCTGTAATCTAAGACTAGACAATATGAATTGTCGGGTTTCATTACGGGAAACAAAGGATTATTCATTGGCGAGGTGCAAGTTTCAATTACACCCTGGTATTCTAGTTGATCTAAGATCTCCCTGACCTGTTTTTTTGTTTCTTGTTTTATTGGGTACTGTCTCTGGGGAGTTGGACTAGTTTTTACTGGTATTATATGGTGAGGTGACTCAGCATCCCACCCAACATGGTTGCGATAATGTGCTGGAGCAAGGGCTACCTCCCACTCCTGCACGTATGTGTGTTTTAAGTATATTGGAACGTGGTCGGAAAAAGATGGTAAAATTATCATTTCTCCCTTTGGGCACTCCATAACAATTTCAGGCGGCCAATCTTGTTCAGCTAAAAGTATGTCATAGCCATGAGTCAAGTTCTCCCAAAAGAGACCTTTAACTTTTCTGGGATTGTGCCCCTCCATTTGGATTGTTATTTCATGTAACCTATGTGGGACACTTACCCTCATATCAGGTGTTTCCGCCGTGACGTGCTCATTCAACTCCGCTGTCACCAGAAATTCCATCAGGTTCTGGTGAGCTATTGTTACTTCTACTGCGCTGTCTAGCATCGTCAGAGCCCATTCCCCGTTTAGTAGTTGCGTCCTCAGAATTCTGTGCATGTCTAACTTTGAGACCTGCTACCTTCTTCTTTTTTAAATTGAGGTTTAGATTGTGGCTTGTCTTCTTTTTTAGAAGTGTAGCTTGAAGCGCGTGGCGTGTCTCTGGACTTTGTACGCTCTTCTTGTCTGTGTTCTGACCATCCTTCTCCCTCAGAGTTTCTTGGTGAACCCTGAAAGGAACGAGAGGAACGTGTATCAGTATCCTGATACCTGTCATGTTTTTTAATGTTATCTCTATTCCTGAGATTGTATCTCCATTCGGAGTTCTCCTGCTGAGAAGACCCACTCCTAGATAGAGATCTATTTTCTCTAATCTTTTTGTTTTTATTGTTATTATCCTATTTCTTCTTAGAAGAATCAGGTGCTTGCTTGGTGTTATCCTTCTCAGGATCACCCATCAGTTGAGGTTTTGTTGCTCTAGCTCCCAAACTATCTCTGCCTAATTCAGCACAGGTGTCAGTGATAATTTTAGATAATTCACGTTCCTGTTGTAAAGGAGTGAAATCCCTCAGGCGTTGGAGTATTGCCACTGCTGCTGCATCCCCTTTGATATTACCTAATATAATAGCTGATACTTCGGCAAAATTACCTAATAATTTCATTCCTAAATTCAGAGCAGGTTCTCAGTCTTTATTTGTCTTAATACGTCTGGTATTACTGCTAATGAAGTGATACCATGAGTTCTGGTATATATGGCAGCGAAGACTGTACCCCAAGTGGTACAATCCTCTATCTGGGGAGTTATCCCCATTGGCAAGCAGATTGTAAGCATTCTGTGTTTTTCTTGAGGGCTTGTGCGTGGAAATACTGCCTCTAGCTGTGTTATTTTCTGAGCTATCCAGAATGGCATTTGTTCACGTTTAGTGGGCATTCCACCCAGAACTGCGTATAGCGTTTGTGGAGTAATTTTAGTTGTTGAACTCTGAATTTGATTTGTTTGTGTAGCTCTTGTTGGCTGAAGGGTGAGTGCTCTCATCACGAACTGTGTCATGTTTCTATAGAGTTTTATTATTTCTTTGTGAAGTGTACAAAAGTCTGCTACTGGCATTGTGTCAATGTCTGGATGCGGTGTGTAAGCCGCAAGGACAGGCCAAGTGGCCCCGTCTCTTCCGAGCAGACCTAGTCTTGCTTTATTTCTTATATGGGGAAGGGCGCCTTTAAACCAGTTTATGTGCTCCTGGTAGGTGAGCGGAATTTAAATTTCCTCATACGGACAGTATTCCTCTGGTGTTTCATCTTCAGTGTAAGAATGAAATGTATTTGATTGTGCATCTGCTTGTGGGAATTTAACCCATGAATAGAATACCTCTGTTCTATATGACTCGTGAGCCTCAATCAGGAAAGTTACTGTCCCACCCCTAGCTGAGACCCCATAGTCCGCTAGTCTTAAGGTAGGGGCAGTTCTAACATTCTCTGAAATGTTCATTTCCCCTTCTTTTTCCTTTACTAAAACGTGCTCTGCTGGCACAGCGTCGTCTTCTGTCATTGTTGAAAAAGAATCTCAAGGAAGAGTTTCAAGGAAACTGAGATAAGGTTTTATGCGCAATAGGAACTGTCTGTCCTTCAAGCTTGATAAACCTACAGCCAATAAATAGGATTTTTGCCTACTCAGCTGTGGCGGATAATTCCCTTCCCACTCCAGACATCTCTGGGAAAATGTGAGTAGGGGTCTCTGAGAATAGCACAACAGAACTACTCAGATTTTACTGTTAAATAAGTACCAAACCAATGTTGGGTGCCATGTCGTGTGGTTCCTATAAACCTATATAGGATCTGCGCGTTTAGACAACATATACTGTAGGATTGGAGTCAAACTGATTTTGGACGCCCCTACCAAATATGTCAGCCTGTATATCAGCTAGCTCACAGTGCCACTAGAAACCCCTCTTACCAAGGAGAGAATAGTTCTTAGCAACTATCGAACATGACAACCCTGATCCCTCAGAATCGTGGAAACAGTGTACTACTTTTCACTCAGTCACTCGTGCTCACTTTGTCTCAGGGAGATACACAGAATAAACGGTGGGGACGTTTTTTAATAAGCATTTATTGAACCAGCATCATTCTAGTCTAAAATAGGTGTGTTGAAACAACCATTAGACAGTAACAGATATAAATGATTATAAGCACTAACAAAGTAAAAGGATGGTAGATTTCTACCATCGTGCTAAAAAAAATGAATACAGGCAAGTATATAAAATACATGACAGTAGTAAAATGCGTACTCGTACGATGCGTCCCTAACTAGATGTACCTAAGTGTACCTAGCATATATGTGGGTGTAAAGCCAAGAATCCCTCTAGGATAAAGTCAACCCCATTACCTGAAGTGAGAGACTGTGGGACCCCGTCTTGGTCTCGAGATGGACACCCCGCAAAGGATGTCAGACCACTGCAAGCTAGAGTGTCTGCGTGCAGGAGCCTCAGCGTCTCACGTCAGTGTGTCGCCATGGAAGTCCTTTTCTCCTCTGACTATCTCAGGAAGGGATGATGTATATATACCCAAAGTGGTACCCCCTGGGGATATACCTTGCTGTGTCATGTCGGACTGGGATGAGAGAAGGAATGACCCTTATACATAGTTTATATGCAGGAGATGGTAGGCCTGCTGTGATTCCAAGAATCCTCATGCATAATGAATGAGGCTTAAGCTGTTCGGAGAAAACCCCATGTCATCTTTGGACATTACCGTAACTAGGTAAAAGGTCAGCACTAAGAACCGTTATGTAGTGCAATGGTAGGGAGAATATAGGTGAAGGGTTAGGTGACTACCTGACCCTATATTAGGGTACCTATATGGACCATAACACAGCAACTTCGACAACGACACAGGTTCTCACATTGCAGCCTCACAGCTCTTTGGAACCAACATATCGCCTCAGCTGCGCGACTCATCCTCGACACCGGGCTTCACATCACAACCCCTCATCGACAGGATCCACGAAGATGACTGAAGACCTCTCAACTCTGCTCCTCTGTGCCTCAGAACTGATGCATCGCCCCGGCAGCATGACTCATCCTCAGCACGGGATCGTGCAACGGTCTGCAAGCCAGAATTTAGGCTACTCTTTTTCAGTGCTCCTTTGCGGTTGGGCTGAACTTGTGACTTTGGCCTGGTCTGGCGCAACCAGCTATCCACTGTTGGTGCTTTGTGCTTTTTGGTGCTATTTTTACTGAAACCTTCAAACTTGCATATCTCCAGTTCTACGGATTGGATTGTTGTGATTTTGGTCTTGTTCTATTTGTTAAAGAATACTCTATTTTTCTAAATCTGGTGTGGGATCTTTTTGTGGTGTGTTTTCATTGTATTGGTATTTGAAGTATTGCACAAATACTTTCACATTGCCCTGACAAGGATTGTGGTTGCTGCTTGAACAGAGCTCACAGCTACAGGATTACATTTAGTAATTCCTGCTTAGAGGAAGAAAACTGTTGGTAGTACTATATTCTCCTTTCAAGACGCCAAACTATGGAATTCCCTTCCTGCTTATATTAGAACCAGTGGAAATCACTTAAAGTTCAGAATAATGGTTCAGACTTGTTCAATCCCATCATAGTCCATCAGAGAATCTATGTGATGCTGTTCACAAAAATCAGTGTTGTTGGAAAGTGGATTATTAGTAGTGGTAAATATACATCTACCATTGGCAATAAGGCCACTAACACAGTCTAGGGCTCAGAATAGGTCTCAGAAAATTATTCCCATGCTCAACCCTTGCGAGCAGGCAGGCTTAACTTCAGAGACAGGTATGTAAAGCATTTACAAAGACCAATTCAGTAAATAATTAGGACACAGCACACAATACAATACCAACACTAATTTATAAATATAAAAACGTTTTTGTATCTTTACAATGACACCAAAACAACAAAAATCCAATATAGGGAACCGGAGATATGAATTTTTAAAGATTAAGCACTATATTGCACCTAGAAACCTACAGTGCCTATTGGGACATCTGGTCGAGCTTGACTGGGGTAAAGTCAAAGTTTCATGTCAACCACGATGGAGCCCTGCGCAGCTACCCTACGCGGAAGGCCTCTGTCAAAGTTTTTACCTTCTGACTTAGAAACTTTTCTGGAGCTTTTTCTGCCAGGGTCCCTCGAGGCTCTCCACCGGTCTGCGTTTGGGGAGGGTTGTTTGGCTTGACTTTCGATGATCCCCCATTCAAATTCTGGAATTCGGACCTCCGGAGCTTTTCAGCGGGACGAATCAGGGATCCAGGCCAGCTCGTTGTTGAAGGTAGGTGGCTTAACACTCGCTGTGAAACCGGTCAAGGTTTTACCCTCGGACTAAGAAACTTTTCTGGGGCTTTTCTGTCGGGGTCCCTCGATTCTCTTCACCAAGCCGGGTTCGGTGAGGGTTCGCCAGCTTGACTTTCGATGAGCTCCCGGCCAAACTCTGGAAGTCGGACCTCACTCTGGAAGTCGGACCTCTGGAACTTTTTAGAGGGACGAAACAGCAGGGCAGGCCAGCTCGCGGTTAAGGGCTGCCGGCTTGACTCTCCAGGTGGAGTCCGTCTCTGATGGAGATTTTTTCCACAGTTTTTCCAAGCTTCTTCAAACTTCTGGAACTTCTTCTTGAAGTTCCTCTGGAGGTCCCAAAGTGCCCAAAACACAATCCAAGGGTCTAGAAGCTCCAAGATGGTCCTTGAAAATGTGGGACTTCAGCTCCCACAATCCAATTGGACAAAACCCTTACAAATCCACTGGAAGCACTCCAGGCTGGGAATTCTTGGTGGTGATGATCCAGGTGAGCTCTGTTAACCTGTAGCTTGCAGGGAGTGTACTCTTTATTCCTCTTGAAGCCTCTTAGGTCCACAGCACTGTAGTTCCAGATTGTGCAGCAGGCGCAGTTAGTCAGAGTGCAGGGCCTGGTTGGTGGAAATCAAACTTCCAGCATCGACCCTTCTTCTTCTCTTAGTTTCAAGCAGCAGATCTGAGAGGCTTTACCCTTCTCGGATACTTATTCAGTGTTCTCTGTGGTCAATCAGGAAGGCACTACTGTCCTTTGAGGTGCAGGGAAACACCCATGAGCATGACCACTTCTCCAAAGTGTGGCACAATGGTCTCCCAGAGAGTACTATTCTTCCAAAATTCAATATGGCTGAAATCTCAGCAGAGGAGCAAAAACTAGCTAAACCAGCCTCCAGTATGGCTCATTTCCATAGTTCTCCTTCCCCTGGCTTCTGCAAATTCCTTCCTTAAGCCTGCCATCTGGCTGTGTTCAGAGTGGATGGGTGTAGAAGGACCTGGCTGTCTCTGCCTGTCCCTTTCTGCCATTGAAGCTGATGCTTTACGATCCCTCCCCCCTCCTCTGTGGAGAAGGGTCCTCTTTCAAGAGATAGCCTCTCTCCCTGGGTGCCACTTATCACTTCATCAAAGCAGCCTGGCTAATCCTCTTAACTCTGACCTATCAGGGGAGACCACAGGAAGGCTGAATTTTGGCTTACAGTATATATCTGTATACTTTAAGATAAATTCAACAATAGAATATTGGATTTATCAATACTATTCTCCCAAGTCCTTGAATGATATTTTCTTTGAGTCCTACTGTTAGTTATGAGTTCATAAAGCATTGCAATGTCAACCTATGTGGCCGGGGAACTACAATAGAGAAAATAAAATGCCCAATTTCTCCAACACCAGGGCATATAAAAAATATTTTATAAGGACCCTGCTTATAGCTACATGAGCCCCACCCCTGGGACACCCAGGGGTGACTTTAGGGGCTCTGAATATGCAAAAATATTGTAGATTCTCACTCCATAGTGCTCCTTATACAAAAGTCGGTTTTGGGAAGCAATTTAATACAATGGGGGAAGTGAAATGTGCAAGTTCTCTATCCTCAGGGCATATGAAACATATTTTATAAGGGTCCTCCTGATAAGTACCTGACCCCTCACTTGGGACACCTAGGGAAGTCTCTGGGGGGACCTAGAATGCCAAAATATTGTAGTTTATCAATTTGTAAGTGCCTCTACCACTAAAGTAGAGTTTGGGCACAATTTACATTTAAAAGCAGTCCTGCAACACAGAGATGCTTTTAAAAGGACAACAGGCTCTCAGCAGTGCACATATGCAAGTGCAGAAAGGGCTGCTGGCTTCTAAACTACCATGCCCTATTATATACTAGGGGCTTAAAGGTGGTTTTCATCCCCCTGCCCTATTATCTAATAAGGGCTTATACAGTAGGCCATGCCACTCATAGGGTTACCCTAACAGATAGTGTACCCTAATGTGTGTCTGTGTTTTCACCATAGAACTGGCCCTGAGTCTGGTTAAGCAGAGCCCCTGGACAAACAGAGTCAGTTGCCACTAGTACCAGTCAGCAAAAAAAGGAAAAATGGGGGGCCCAGGATAACTTTGCAACAAGTGCCATTAGAAATTCTTGCCTGTCTGCCTTCAGGCAATGCAGCTCCCACACACACTCAGATCAAGGAAGAACGAAATTAGCACTATCCCTTTAAAACCACCCCTTTGCAAAATATCATGAGATAATCAGATATCCCTACAAAGATGCTGTCCATGTGTCTGTTTCAAAGAAATGCATAACAGAGTGAGTGATACAAATCACAGAGATGGCCCACTCTCCGAATCTTCCTGACAAACAGAAAAGACCAGCCATCAGAAATACTTCATAACACTGTAGATCTCTTTAGAAAGAGACAAGTATGAAACTGAAAGAATAGGAATAATCTTCACTACTAATGTAACCTATAAAAAGATACATTTTTTAACACAGTTGCGAGCCAATTAATACAATCAACGATGCAACAACATGCAACACCTTCCCACAGGTGACCACCATCAACCCTTCCTTTTACAGCTTCTACATCATCATATTGCACTCTATCTCAAATTACCTTCTCCCACTACATTCCCACAGTCCTATATAAAAATTGAAAAATTGACCTTGAATTCAATTTATGGTTTGTTCTTTCTCCTTTCTTTCTATCAACTGACCCTCACTTTACCCTTGATACTCTGCATGCCTTACTGTTTCTAAGTAAAGCCCCCTCTATTGCATGCCTGTCTGCCTGTCAGACTCATGATTCCACTGCGGGGATGTCTGGGCTTCAATACTGCTCTGTCTTGCCCACTTTGTATCCTTAAGGACGCTAAGAAGCCACTCCTGAAAACAATGGGGTTAAAGGGATTTGGGAAGGACACAAGTCACCACTTAGCACCCTCTCTCGAACCTGGTGTGGATTCTTCTTTTGTATTTGAGTCTTGAAGAGAATAAACAAATATTTACTATATAGTCTTCTGAACAAACTATCTCACATTATCTAAATACTGTGTATGATGTACATTTTAGATTTGTGCAACACTGTGCAGCTACATATGCCCGTGAAAATAAATGGTTCGCCAACAACATATAATATGGAAAGTTAGGCTAAAGTCTATCTCTTCTGCTGTTTGATGATATATGAGAGCAAAACCTAGGGGCATATTAACAAGGAGGCGATAGGCAATTATCGCCGCTTTAGCGTCCGTTTTCGGACGAAAAGCGGCGATAATCCTATCGCCCAATCAGCAAGGTCACGCTATCGCGTGAAACCTTGCACTATCGCTCCTTTCCCCAACGCCCATCCTTGCATCTCTAATGAGATGCAAGGTGGGCGTTACTGAGCGTACCCCAGATGGGCTACGTTGTAAATATCGCCGATGTGTACATCGCGATATTTACAAGGCAGCCCACAGGATTGTAGCAGACCTTAGATTTTGGCGAAAACGGCCGTTTTCGCCAAAATCTAACGTCTGCTACAATCTCGACTTACCTATGTTACACATAGGAGGTGGATCCTGCTGATACGACCCTGTGGGTCGTATCAGCAAGGTTATCGCCGTTTTCCATGGAACATCGCTGGAAAACCAGCGATGTTCCATGGAAAACACCGCTAACGCTGGGAAATTATCGCCATTGCGCTATGCGTTGTTAATACAACGATAGCATGGCGATAATTGCCAGCGATAGCCGGCGATAAGGAAAACCTCGCTAAGAGCGGCCAGCGATAATTATCGCTGCCGCTTGATAATATGCCCCCTAATCCCTTAACGATCTTTAATATCGAATTCAGTTTAGAAAACATTCAGAAAAACAAATTAAGTACATGATTCAAAGTCTTTAGAAGAAATCAGAGATTGTCACTCCACAGACGAAACATAACTTTAGTTCAATATACTCAGCCATGAAACAATACCATACATGAAGAAATGTCCAAAGCCAAACAAACACAAATTGCAGTACTCCAACAAACATTTAGGATAAGCACCTTGATATACTAGCGTTCAAAGATCAATGCCACATATTAGTTCATGTTTGTTCCCATTTGAAATGTGACACTCCCTATGTAGGCACCACCTTGGTTTGGTGAAGATACACCAATCACTCACCATTTCGGCTTCTGTCTTAAAAGTATAAAATGTTACTTATATTTGCATTAAAATTGATTAAGTTGTCAATATTCAAAATACAAATGCTCGGAATGACTAAATGTAAGATACCAAATATGTACCTCATGCCTATGTCCATCTACCTTGATCGGCCCCTGTGACGAAACCTCTCCTACTCTGACCACAGGTAATGCATACTGTGTTGATGTTGCTGACTCTGCCTTACTCTACTATTTTTTTGCAAACGGGCCACACCTGACATTATAAATCACAAACTTTCCTTCTATTTAACCATTAGATTAACAACTGACCGTGGGTTTCGGGGTATCATACTACCAGCCATAAAGCTATGCCACAGCAGGGGTGGTAAGTGCTTTGTAAATGAAATTGCAATGCAATATGAACCACGGTAGTTCACCCTGGGGCAGGCACCCACTGATATCCATGGGCACTGTGGAAACCATCTTGCAGTACAACACAGATATGTGTAGAAATACCTTCATGCCACGTGTCTCATTACATCTGATGAGTGTTGTGTTCTTTGCATGAATGAGGGGCTTGATAGACTACAGTGGCACATGATTGGAACTAATATCCTCTTGTACTGTTTTTGTTACTTGCCAAAAGAGCTAAGGGGCATATTATCAAGGGCTGGCGATATAATTATCGCCGCTTTAGCGTCCGTTTTTGGGCGAAAAGCGGCGATAATTATATCGCAATATCATCAAGGACACGCTAGCGCGTGTTTCCTTGATGTAGAGCCCGTTTTTTCACAGCCTCGCCTTGCATCGCTAATGAGATGCAAAGAAGGCGTGGCTGTGAAAACAACACATGTTAATATCGCGAAGGCAGCTTCGCGATATTAACAAGGGGTGCAGCGATAAAAAAATCGCGCTACCTCAGCTTTAACTCAGGAATTTAACGTCTGTTAAATTCCTGACTTAAGCATACTTTTCATGGGAGATGGATTCTGCTGATACGACCACAGGGTCGTATCAGCAGAGTATCGCCGTTTTGCAGGGAACATCGCTGGAAAACCAGCGATGTTCCCTGCAAAACGGCGATTTCCCGCTATCGCTGGAATTCTTATCGCCCTGGAGTAACGCGTTGTTAATAACGCGCTACCAGGGCGATAAATTCCAGAGATAGACGGCGATAATTATCCTAGCGCTAAGCGCGCTTTGCGATAATTATCGCCGTCCCTTGCTGATATGCCCCTAAGTATGGGAAATCAAGACTATCATTTCCATGTCATAACATTACAAACAAAAAACCTGAAACTGGTGAACCAAGGTTATATATTTGCCAGCTCTCTTACAGTGACCTCCAATCATGGTTCTTACATTATTAGCATCTCTAAAATAGATGCCCTACCCAGGCTAAGTATCAATATAATCTATTCTCTATTCCAACTTTTCATGTATTGGCTCTGAGAGATGGAAAGATTTTGCGTGCTGTGTCACCGAAGGTTCAATATCTTATTGTTTAACCTTCACTGGGACTAATGCTTGAAAGATAATCCGTGTCTTTGGCAGGTCAGATCGATGCATGTTTGACAAATCTGACCCTGGATCCATGTGCTGGGCAGTCAATGTTTGCCCTCGGAGCACACGGCAGGATCAGGCGAGTCGCATCCATTCACATCTCAGCAGAAAATAATAAAGCACTTGTCAGGTACGACGGCATTAATTATAACTAAACAGCAGCTTCAGAAAGTGACCGGTTTTTAATAGTGTGTCATCAGCAAGACAACAACGGCTACCATATGACATATTTCAAACATGAATATTTCCCCATGTGAACATATTCTCAGTGGAACATCGAACAACGAAAACGCATGTCAACTCTGCAGACGGCGTAGTTATCTTATCTCGATTCTCGACAAAGGGGCCTCCCCCTCCCGCGGCTTTTTAGTGACAAACGTGTCTAGCTCAGAGACAGCCCACGGTGTAAACTGTTTGCATACTACTGAATAATATGTTTGTTTTAAGTTGAACGAGATGAAATACGGCTTTTATACTTAGTAGTGGCTTATTTGTATCACCTCCATCGTTAACTCTTAATAACCTTTGATATCAGTTTGTATTATTGACCTATTGAGACAATTGTGCGCCTTCAGGCCGTCAAACATTGTAAGATAAGGACTGATTCGCGAAGGAAGTAGTATAAGCTTCGTTAACAAGTAAATGGTCTTTTAAAGACCTGTGAAGTACTCGGGTGCGGCTGTGTGTGTGCCCGGGAAGCTGTCTCAGCCGGGGCTGACACACACGACGGGGGGGGGGGGGAAGTTGAAGCCCTTTGAGCCCAATGGGCGTTGCGCCCCTGTTATGACTGGCGCATCCCTGCAAATCAGCAGGGATGCGGCAGGTAAGATGCGTCACGCAAGTTAACCCTTGCGCCACCACAGATGAGCCGCATTTACAATGCGGCGCATCGTGGCGCAAGGATAAACAGATGCGTGACGCATCTCCCGTCGGAAGGGTGGCGCATTGCTCGTGGCCTGCCCATACATGACGTGGTGCGTCACGCCTTACGCCTGCTTCAAGCAGGCGCAAGGTTTTGACGCAGCGGCATCGGAAAAGTGACTGAGTGGAATCTTGTAGATTTCACTCAGGCACTCACTCAGGCACTTTTCCGAGGCTTTACTGCGCCGGAACGCCCCCCCCCCCTGCGCCGGAACGCCCTCATGAAACCTGATGCAGGTTTCATGTGGCGAAGGGCTTTACAACGTGACGCATCTCCCTAGATGCGTCACGTTGTAAATAGGGCAAAACGTGGCGCATGGTTTACGCCGCCGCTGCGTCACAGAAGTGACGCAACGGCGGCGCAAAAGTGGCGCAAGGGGCTCGTAAATCTGCCCCTGATACTGTTGCTCCTGGGCAATGATGCATATTAGCTACTATTAAAGCGGCACATACAGTGTCGGAAGTAGGAAGCGGCCCAAGGTGCCGATTACCAGGCGCACTACTGGGAATGTCACTTCACATGGTATCCGGGCTCATATTTTACCTGATGCATAATTGTACGGCATGCAAATTATGCAATGGGGAATGTCTTGATGTGCAATTGTACTTTTCTTTTCATATTTTTCTCGACAGGGTAAACAATGTATTCTATGGAGAAACGTCCGCTACACCTCCCGTTCCTCAAAAGGGGATCCCTATCCCTTCCCACTCTGGAAGGGAAGCTACACCAGCCCTTTTGCTGGAATAAAACTGTAACAATTTCAAGGGAGTGAGTGCATGAGAAAAAACACAAGTTTATGGGCATTCACAAACGTAAAGACAAACTATGCCTTCATCTTCCCACTGCTCAACCTTGGCCTGCGGTTTACTAATACAGATTTCTCTGCTCTTGTGGTCTGGGTGCGGGAAGCAAGTTGTAGATCAGCAGAATAGTTAAAAGGCTTTATTACAAAATTAAAAAATAAGGTAATACAGACTCAATGCCGTGAAGGCTCTCGGGAAATAGGGCAATACAGAAGAATGTAAAATCAAAAATCAACGTGAGGACAAAGCCATCAATGGATTCCCTACAAGGCTGAGAGTGCTAGCCAGCATGTGTTTGATGGGGACTAGACGAAGGAGATGTTAGTCCAGTTAATTCAACGATGCTGCTCATCCATCCCAAGAAGATTGATTCTCCGCCAGCCAGGCATCAAGCTTGTATACCTCCTAGTCCTGGTTTGGTTGCAAGAGCTGGATAACAGCCGAGTTAAGGAGATGGACCTGGTAGTGGCCAAAGGGGCAGCTCCAGCTCCAGCCACAATAGTGGCCAAAGTGTTATGTGGATTTGCAAAGCGCGGCTAATCACCCGCAAGGGTATCCAGGCACTGAGAAGGGCAAGGGCCCAAGGAAGGAGGGTGGAAAGGGATCATGGCTGTATTTTCTAGAAGAGACAGGTATTGAGCTTCTTTGGGAAGTCTATGAAGAAGAAGGTGGTTCTGAGCTGAAGCGGGAGGTCATTCTAGGCTTTGGCTGTGACGTGTGAGAAGGATTGTCCCCCACTTCTGGTCTTCTTGGTGCAAGGGGTGCATGCGGTCGCCTTGGAGGCCAAACGAAGGTGTCTGGTGGGTTGGAAGAAGTTGAGGCAGTGGTTGAGATATGCTTGTCTGATATTGTGGAGGGCTTTGTAGACATGCATGAGCAGCTTGAAATTGCATTTTTCCTGGACTGGGAGCCATTGAAGTGTGTTGCGGTGTGGTGAGATGTGGGCATTATGGAGTATATCCAAGATTAGTCTGGCGGCAGCGTTCTGGGTGGTTTGGAGTCGGTGGAGGACACTGGCTGGGATTCCAGCCTAGAGGGCATTTCCGTTGTCGAGTCTGCCTGTGATTAAAGCCTAGGTGACCATTCTTCTGGTGTTCATAGGGATCCATTTGAAAATCTACCGTAGGATTCGCAGTACGTGGAACCATGATATGGAGACGGCGTTGATCTGTTTATTCATGGTGAAGCTGGTGTATAGGATGATCCTGAGGTTCGTGGCATGATCAGTGTGGGTGGGCGGGAGGCCCATTTTGGAGGACCACCACGAGGCATCCGAGGGGGAGTGGTTATTTCTGAAAATCAAGACTTTGATTTTGTCGGAGTTGAGCTGGAGACAGTTATGGCTCATCCATGATGCAATGTTGCTCATGTGGTTGGTGAAGTTGGTTTTGGTGGCCTTGGATCTGTTCAAAAGGGAAAGAATGAGCTGTGTGTCATCAGCGTATGAGATGATGCTGATGCAGTGAGATCTGACGATGTCTGCAAGGGGTGTCAAAAATATATTGAAGAGCACTGCACTGAGGGATGAGCCTTGAGGGACACCCACAGATGAGATTTTTGGGTTCTGAGGAGAAGGGTGGTAGAATCACAGGTTGTGTTCTTACTGTGAGGAAGGAGGATATCCACTGAAGGGCTGGCCCATGGATGCCCAAGAGGTGAAGCCTTCTGATGAGTGTGTTGTGGACGACGGTGTTTATGGAGGATTAGGCTGGCTGTTTCTCCTCGGTCGACGATGCTTCTGTTGTCATCGGTGGCCGCAATGAGGGCTCTTTCAGTGCTGTGGTTGGGGCAGAAGCCTGACTGAGATCTGTCAAGGAGTTACTGCCACTCAAGGTGGTCAGAGAGTTGAATGTTGATAGCTTTCTCCATGACGTTGGATGGGGAACATAGGAGAGAGATGGGTCTGTAGTTGCTGAGGGGGTTGGGGTCTGCTGATGGCTTCTTTAACAGTGTGATGACTTCTGCCTTTTTCCAGTTAGCTGGGAAGGTGGCAGTAGCTAAGGAGGAGTTGATGGTAGTGGTGAGAGATGGGGAGATGATGGTGTATCCTTGGTTGTAGATGAAGTGGAGGAAGGGGACTCCTGAGTGGATGGTTTTCATCAGAGAAGAGGTGTCTTTGTTTGAGAGAGGTTTCCAGTTGTTGATCTTATGTTTGGCGGTGGTGGCGGAGTCCAACTGGTCGAGGAAGTACAGGTCCGTGGGGTGAGGGTCGAATTTGTTGCATATTGTTAGACCTGGCATCTCTTGGCGTGGTTACCCCTGACGTTTTGCCTCTACCTCCTATATTTTTGATGCTGTGATGGATTTCGTTTTACTGGCTTAGATGCTTTGGGCGCTTTGCCACTGCTGTTCAGTGTCAAAGTGCAAGTGCTCCCTGTATAAAGTGTTATGGTAATTGGTTGTCCATAATTGATATGTTTGCCTTACCAGTGAAGTCCCTAGTAAAGTGCACTATGTGTGCCAGGGCTGGTAATGCAAATGCTACTAGTGGGCCTGCAGCACTGATTGTGCCAACCACACAAGTAGCCCTAAAGAGAGATCTCAGGCCTGCCACTGCAGTGCCTGCACGCAGTTTGTTAACTGCCTTATTGTCCTGACAAGTGCACCCACTTGCTAGGCCTTACCTTCCCTTTTCATGCACATCAGACACCCCTATGGTAGGCCCAAGGTACCCCCCCTGGGCAGGGTGCAGTGTATGTGAAAGGTAGGACAGGTACTGAGGTGTGTACCATGTCCTGACAGTGAAAGGCTGCCAAATTCGTTTTTCACTGTTGCAAGGCCATCTTGCCCATAGGATAGAATGGAGAATGCTGGGTCCCATGGTTCCAGCATATCTTCCCATAGGCATAAGATGGAGAGATGGAGTTTAGTGTGCCTGAACTCAGAATTTAAAAACACATCTTTTTGTGAAGATGGTTTTTAAATTGTGTGCTTAGAAACCACGGGGCATATTAGCAAGGGCACTATCGCCGATTTAGCGGCACTTTTTGCCGCTAAAGCGGCGATATTCATATCGCCCTATCAGCAAACTGTCTCTAACAGCAGTTAGCGACAGTTTGCGGGCATTAGCACCCGTTTTTACCGCTTTGCATGTCAGCGATATTTATCGCTAATGACATGCAAAGTGGGCGTTCCGACGAACAAACCTGGGAAACACCCGCTAACAGGCCTATCGCCTATTAGCAAGGTGGCCATGGCCCCAGTTAGCGACGTGAAAAGTCGCGCTAACCGGGGTCATCGCCATTTATTTAACACCTGCAATTAGCAGGTGTTAGCCATACCTAACATGGGGGTGGATTATGCTGATACGACCACAGGGTCGTATCAGCAAGGTGTTCTCCCTTCTCCATGCAACATCGCTGGTTTTTCAGCGATGTTGGCCCATTTCCCCGCTATCGCTGGAATATTCATCGCCATAGCGCTAATCGTTGCTAATACAGCGTTAGCGTGGCGATATATTCCAGCGATAGCCGGCGATAAAAAAAATCACGCTAAGCAGGGTTAGCGATGATTATCGCCTCTTCTTGCTAATATGCCCCCACGTTTTTAAAAGTAGCTGGTTTCTTGTCTTAAACCATCTTGTGTGCCTCTGCCTGGTTGTATATTGCCTGCCTGGGTTTAGATGTGACATGGTCTGGGTAGTGTCCTGACCCCAGGGAGGAGAAGGTGAGACAGCAACAGCCTGGGCCTTCATTTGATGTAGGGGGGGAGGAGTAGCCCCCTGGATGTGAAGAGGGCTGTGTTGTTGCCACAAAAGGATGGCTCCACCTCCTGCTGAGCGTCTGGGCCCCACTATCAAAGGAAGAAGGTGTGTCCTGGCAGGAAGGCACCCAGAACTGGTTTGGACTGGGCTCAGAGCTCCCTGAACACAAAGACTTTAAAGGCATTTAGGGGTATAAATGTAAGAGCTGAAACCCCTGAACTCAAGACTGCAATCCCTACTGAAAAAGGATTGAATCTACTTGGTGAACAAGAGGAACCTCTGCCAAGGAAGAACAGCTGAAGAGACTGAAGAGAAGGACTGCCCTTGCTGTGTGTTCTGGGGCTGGCCTGCAGTTTGCTGGTTTGACTAAGGAGAGGACAAGGGACTGTGCTGTGTCCCTCTGCTTGTGAGGACTTTGCTGTGTGCTGTGTCCTGAAGTAGCGTGTCTCCAAGGGCCCGAGGAGAGCTGGTCCCCTGTTGTGGAAACTCAGGAACACAAAAGTTTCCAACCGTGTCTCAGCGACGCTGTGTGCGTGGTGCTCTTGCACGCCTGAGACTACTGTGTGGTCCGTGGTACTGTTTACGAGGTGCCCCGTGATCGCATTGCCCCCGCAGCGTGAAACATCGTCCACGCTGCTGCCTTGCTGTTGTGGCCCGAGCTGTCATCGTAACTGAGGCTGTGAGTGAGGATCACCGCCGCCGGCCCGAGCCGCAACGTGCCAAAGGACTGTTTGGAACTAAGACCCAGGTCTCAGCGACGCTATGTGCGTGGTGCTCTTGCACGCCTGAGACTGCCGTGTGGTCCGGGGTACTGTTTACAAGGTGGCAGTGATTGCATTGCCCCCGCAGCATGAAACATCGTCCACACTGCTGTATTGCTGTTTGTGGCCCGAGCCGTCATCGGAACTGAGGCTGTGAGTGAGGATCACCGCAGCCGGCCCGAGCTGCAACGTGCTAGAGGATTGCTTGAAGCTAAGGAAACTACAAGGTGAAAGGGATGATGATCGGTGTTGGTCGAAAGGAATCTGCCCAAGATCACCAGCGACGGAGAAGGCAGCACCGTAACCTGTCCGGCTACAGCGCCGCCTAGCAACAGAGCCGCAACGTGATCGGGATCGCCCAGCAGGACGTCCGACGAGCGGGGAGAGAGAGAGCGAGGCAGCGCACCCCCCCAGGTAAGGCTTGGACTCCGGTCGGGAGCCGCAAGCGTGTGAGGCCTGGGGAGGCATGCAGGAGGAGTACAGGAGTGCTCCGAGCTCTCTCCCGCTGCACCGCGTTAAACGCGCTGAGTCCCCGAGCGGCCCGGACCTGCCCAGCAGGACCGGGGCCGTCATTGAACGTCTATGACCGTTGTCTTTGCTGTTGGGGCCTAGTGGGGGCCCGAGTTGACTGCCTGATTTGTGCATTATGCATCGCATTATTATTGCATTACGAACTGCCTGATTTGTGCATTACGCATCGCATGATTATTGCATTACGAACTGCCTGATTTGTGCATTACGAATCGCATTATTATTGCATTACGAACTGCCTGATTCTTGCATCACGAACCGCATTATTTTTGCATTACGAACTGCCTGATTCCTGCATTACGAATTGCATTATTATCGCATTATGAACTGCCTGATTCTTGCACTAAGGACTGTCCTATTCTTACATTACGAATTGCATAGCATTGCATTAGGATTGCCTTAGAGATCGTAAATTGCTCATCAATACCGCAAGAACCTACAAGTGATTGCTGGCCTAGTAATCGGCCCAGTGAATTATTACGAATACGCATATGTTGGTTTTCTATCATTTGGTCTCCTCGTATTCCTTTTTATAAAGATACTGTTATTTTTATGAAACCAGTGTGGTGTCCATTTGTGGTGTTATCACTGTGTTACTGGGAGTGTGGTTGCAACTACTTTACACATTGCCTTGGAGATAAGCCTGGCTGTTCGTGCCAAGCTGCCAGGGGGTGAGCAGGGGTTATCTAAAGGTGTGTCCCTCCTTACCCTGACTAGAAGCAAGGGTCCCTATTTGGCCTAAGGTACTTACCTCAGCCAACTAGAGACCCCCAGTTCTAACACATATCATAGTGATCTTCTGGCTGAAAATGATAGAGAGGACATCACAGAGAGTTTAGAAGGGATAATGTCACTGTTGGCTGCTGTGAGGTTAGAAAACCCATTGTTGATGGTGAAGAGTTGCTCGCATTGGCTTTGAGTCTGAGGGTTAGGCTCTTTTGTTTGCGTCTTGGAGTTGTTTGCGATAGAGGTTGAAGGTGGCTTTGTACATGAGTCTTGCAGTGGTATTTTTGTTAAGTCCCCAATTTACTTTGAGTTGTTTGCAGATCCTTTTGGAGTTTCTGAGGTTGTTTGTGTATCAGTTGGGACAGTTGTTGGGGTTCTTTTGGTGTTGATGTGGGGGGGTGATGTGGGTGGCGCAGTCGGTGATCCAGCCATTAAAGGCTTTTATGTCATCATCAGGATTTCTGATGTGGAGGGGGGGTGCTCCTGTAAAGTCATGGTCCAGTCGGGTACTCAACCCCAGTGTTGTGAAGGTGCGTTGGTTTTTTTGAGGAGAGACTCAGTGGGTGGGTATCCTAAAGTGGACAATTTAGTGGTCTGTCCATTTGAACGGTGTTGTTTGGGTGGTGGTAATCCTGCTGTTTGAGGAAAAGATTGGATTGAGGGTGGGGCCAGGTGTGTAGGTAGGAAGTGACAGAAGATACCAACAATGCAGTATACAAGAAACCATCACAACCTCAACTGGAAAGACCCCAATCATCCAGCCAGAGCAGCAAATGACAAACCTGCTGATTAGACCCCAGCATGCTTAATGTCTATCTGGCACATGGTAAAGTGTGCTCCAAGTGTGGTAAAACCAACCAATTTGCCCGCATCTGTTGGAACAGCAACAGAGGATGTGGAGTGTCAACTCAACCTTAGGAGGGCCCCAACTTGAGGCATTTCACATTGGAGTGCAACCTGCCAGTGGTGGCTGTGAAGTGGAAGAGAAGTGAGGCAGGCGCACATGAGAGTGAAGATGATGAGGTATTTATGATCTTGTACACCAAATGGTGCATTGGAGGGGTGGGACCATAACCAATGTGTCCAATAATAGTAGCAGGAAAGGCTGCCCTAGCACTCCTTGACACTGGTGTATAAATTGATGTCATGGACATTAGACAAATTCTTGCTCTCTGACCCTAGCCACCACTTAAACACACGGATGTGATGATCTACCCCTACGTAGGAGAAAAACCTTCGCCAACGGCAGAGGTAATTGAAGTGGAAGTATAAAATGGGAACAGGACAAAACACATCCAATTCTATGTCACCAAAGAAAAGACTTGTATGCTCCTGCAGTGCCACATCACAGAAGATATAGGGCTGGTCTTCTTGAATGAATGAATGAAAACATTGATAAAGCATACAACTACTACAGGAGTGTCCCAGCGCTATGGCAACAAGAAAAGGATTAAGGCCAAAGAGCATGATCTCTGTTTTGTCTGGATTATATCGCAGGCAGTTGGCTCTGAGCCACCTCATCAACACCACAATGCAGACTGAGAAATTTTATTTGACTTCGGTCAAATTTCCCTCATAGGTCAGCAAGAGATGGGTATCATCTGCGTATGAGACAATTTTGATACCAAAGGATTCAATCAAGAATGCAAGGGGGGAAATGTAAATGTTAAAGACTGTAGCGCCCAGTGCTGAGCCCTGTGGTACACCGTACGTTAGTGTATTGACCTTTGAATGAAAAGGCTTCAGCCATACGGTTTGTTCCTTATGATCTAAGAAAGATCTGAGCCAATCTAAGGCCACCCCCTCCGCTCTAGTTGAAGCGAGGTGAACACCGCTAAGAAGTCTAACACAATCAAGGCAGTGTTGTGGCCAGAGTCAAGATTTAAGTTGATGGAATCAGTTGTTTCTATAAGTCTATTTCTATGCTCTGTAGTACCCTGAAACCAGCGTGTGATGAATGCAAAAGATTGAAAGTGTCCAAAAATTCTGATCATTGTGTATTAGCAATCTTCTCAAGCAGCTTTGAGTCCCCTAGTAGCAGGGAGATTGGTCTAAAATTAGAGAGAGTTTCAGAATCAGCATTTGGCTTTTTTAGAAGAGGGATAAAATTAGCCCACTTCAAAGACCTCGGTATCATCCAAGATTGCAGTGAGGCAGTAAAGAGATCTAGGTATACTGAGCTTATACAGTCCACTATTTGCCTCAAAATGCGTCTTTCAAAATATGTGTCTCTTTGCAAAAACACATATAGTAAAATGAAACTTTGCCCCAGCTATTCGAGGGTGTACGATGTGTAGGATGTTTGCAACATATGTAAATCAAGCTACATATTGAAACAGCTATACAGCGCATGGCACTCCAGCACAGGTGAGTCCCATTCCAACTTCACCCACCAGTAGAGGTCGAACTCCACAAACTGAAACAGCAAGGAGTAATCAAAAAACGTTTTCCCGGTTGACATTGTGGGTATCATCTATGGTCATCAACCCTAAGTTGAAACAACCAGGAGCAGTCCGTCTGTGCATTGGCATGAGGCTCTCCAAGAAAGCCATTAAGCGGGAGTGGATGACATAATTGCGGACCTCAATGGGGCAAGTGGTTTTCCTCAACGCTGGATATGACAAACTATAACTGGACCCAATACTCATCTTTGCCACCCACTTAGGACTGCAACATTACAAATGCCTCAATTTCACCATCTTATAGGCTTCTGAGGTGTTTCAGAACACAATTAGAGAAATACTATCAGGACTGAAAGAAATACTAAATATCAGTGATAATATCCTAATGTATTCCACCACTCTGGAGAACACCATAATCAACCAAGTGCCACCCTGAGGAGGCTGACCAGCAAAGGACTGCCATTGCTCCATCGCAGATGCTCATTCTTTGATTCCTCATTCAAAGTCTTTGGACTTCATGCACTAAGGAAAGGCTAAAAAAGACCCGCAAAAGGCTGATTATATAGACTGATTCTATCTAAGCACCACAATGGCTCAGACAGCATTGGAAGTCAAAAGCTTCTTAGGAATGACCACGTATTGTGGGCGATTCATACCAAACCTCGCCACCCTATTGGAAACCCTAAGAGTGCGAAAGTAGACAAGGAATGAAGCTGGGACAGCTGGGCAGACACTGCGTTCCACCAGATAAAGAGAGCGCTGATCAAGGATGACACAATGGCATACTTTGACCGCTGGCGAAAAATAGAATTGATCATAGACACCTACGTGGCTGGACTAGTAGTGGTGCTGACATAAGAGACGAGCTGTGCATTGTGGGTTCCTATCGTCTACATGAGCAGAGCGCTGGCAGACACAGAGATGTGTTATGAGCAGATTGATAGAGAGGCTCCAGGGATCCAATGGGTTTGTCACTATTTTCACCTCGACCTATATGGGAGGGATATCAGAGTAATCATGGACCACATATCGCTGGTTCCCCCATTTGCTAGCACTTCTTGGCATCCACTGCCTCGGATAAAACAATGGGCCATACAGCTACAGCTCTACACCTTTGACATTGTCTAACGACCTGGGGCAGGAAATCCTGCCGACTATCTCTCCCAGTACATCAATAGGAGGTGGGATGACAAATGTGGATGACAAGCTAGCTGATGAAATTCACAGGAGCATAGCACAAGGTGCATGCACCAATGCGGTGAGGCCCGAAAAAGTCTGGATATGGACAGCCGAGGACGCTTGTTTGCAGAAAGCAGCTGCAGCCATAAAACACTGTCTATGGAAGGAATTCCAAGAAGGTGCAAAGAAGTGGAACCCAACAGAAAAACTCATGATGACCCAACTCTGAGGGTCTGTGATGAACTGTGTGCCACACCAGATGGACTCATGCTGAGAGGCAGACACATAAGTGTCCTCCAGTTGCTCTGGGCTTGAGTGTTTGAGCTAGCTCACCAGGGGCTCCAGGGGTTCCAAGGAGCCGCAAACACAGAAGCAGGGCTGAAGTCCAAGATCTGGTTCCCAAACATGGGGAGTCTGGTGAAAGAAAAGCTGAAGGCATGCATATTTTGCCAAATCACAGAGGGAGGAGGAAGCCCTGCCCCAGTCCTAACCAAAGAACCATGTCTCAGCCCATGGACAAAGGTGAGAATGGACTACAGCAGCTTCCCTGACCTCTGGCCCACTGTAGTCATCATGGAAAGTCGCTCAAAGTACCTGGTTCCTCAAACTGATGTCCTCTACTGCCTTCCATAAGCTCAAGCCCATCATGGAGAACATTTTTGTCATGTTGGGCTTTTCCTTTAAAGTCAAGAAGGAAAACTACTTCCTTCCATAAGTTTAAGCCCATCATAGAGAAAGTATTTGTCATGTTTGGCTTGTCATTTGAAGCCAAGAAGGAAAATGGATGCCCGCTCCAATGGGCAGATTTCACTGAATACCTAAATTCCCTAGGGATCTGACACAGGAAGATTATTCTGCTATGGCCCAAGCCACTAGAGAAGCTAATTGTTTCATGCGGACTCTGAATAAAGCACTACTGATCAGGGAGGACTGTGGTGATGTCATGGATTTGTGTCTGCACCAATTTCTGAGGGCTTATTGGCATACACCACACAGAACTATCATGTTCTCCCACCATCCTGGTGTTCAAGCAACCAGTTAGAGACAGTATCCCTGCAGGGTTGTCGTGGAAGCCATCCACACTGGATGTAGAACAGGCTCAGTTCAAACAATGAGCCACAAAAGACTGGCCGGTTGGGAGCAACACGCTGAAACCCTCAAGCTGCAAGTGGGCCACCATGCAGTTAAGAATGACAGATATCCCGGGGGAAGATCAGAATGCCTTTTGAGAGAGCCCAATGGCTTATAGCCAGAATTCAGGGGACTGTGGTCACAAACCAGAGAAGGAGGGAAATTGTGGCCTGAAACATCTCCTGGTTTAAAAGATCAGAAAGTGTTGAGCAGCCATGTGAAAAAGACCCAAAGGTGGACTGGAACATAAACCTGAACCCCCAAAACTCAATGACCAAGCCCTACCCACAAGAACAACATCTGGTGATGGAGCCCCATCCAAAGATCCGAGACTCCCTCTCTCTGGGAACCTAATCTTGCAGAGGAACTCAGTGGCACTGGAAGGGATAGACAAGAAGGTCAGACACAAAGATACCATCTGTGATCCAACCCTGCTACAAGCCAACCCCTCCTGGATAACATGTGGGCCATCCAACCAAAGAGAATTACTAACCTTGCATGATAGGTAAGCCCGCTAACCAACTTAGAAATGAATGTAGTGGTTCACCCGGCCACTAGTTAGTTTTATTATACAAGATATGAGCCTAACATGGCTCATAGATACATTTTATTAATGAGAATTAAAAAACAGTGCAGCATCACACAGTATCATGTCAAAATCACAATTAGGAGATACAGATTTCGTAACAAATTTAAAAAGCTTCTAAAATGTTTAAGAAAAAATCGAAAACATATAATTTTGTTTTGATTTCATTTTGAGGGGAAATAAGAGATAAACGCACATCATCAGACATAACAGTCTCAAATTCATGAAAGAGGAAATACAAATAATAACTCTCTACAATTAGCAGTACTGAGCAGATTGTGAGAGAGCTACACAATCATACACTTGAAATGTAAATGTTATTGTTCATCTAAAAAGCTTCAGAAAGATTTTAAAAGTCTAAAACATATCAATTCATGTTGAGGGGAAAGTGTATACAAAAGGGGATGATGGACGGAACGTTTGAGCCAATCAAACACTCACCCCCAGTCAAATGATCTGGGTTTAATCCATCATCATTCTTTAGCTCACTCCACCACCCCAATTCAGACATGGCCATATGCAAATCAGTCTGACCCTGTGCCTCATGGGAACAGTCCAGCACGAACTGCCAAGCCATGTCTTCCCTGGACCGGAAACAAGCATCCTAGGACCGGTTTCTGGCATTCCAGCCGTCATCAGCCAGGCTTGCTTGAATCCAGTGGCAAAGTGAGCAAGGGACCCACGTCTGGGCATACCCCCGCCAACTTAGGGCGAACAAAGCGATACAAAGGGGATGATGGACGGAACGTTTGAGCCAATCAAACACTCACCCCCAGTCAACTGATCTGGGTTTAATCCATCATCATTCTTTAGCTCACTCCACCACCCCAGTTCAGACATGGCCATATGCAAATCAGTCTGACCCTGTGCCTCATGGGAACAGTCCAGCACGAACTGCCAAGCCATGTCTTCCCTGGACCGGAAACAAGCATCCTAGGACCGGTTTCTGGCATTCCAGCCGTCATCAGCCAGGCTTGCTTGAATCCAGTGGCAAAGTGAGCAAGGGACCCACGTCTGGGCATACCCCCGCCAACTTAGGGCGAACAAAGCGATACAAAAGGGGATGATGGACGGAGCGTTTGAGCCAATCAAACACTCACCCCCAGTCAACTGATCTGGGTTTAATCCATCATCATTCTTTAGCTCACTCCACCACCCCAGTTCAGACATGGCCATATGCAAATCAGTCTGACCCTGTGCCTCATGGGAACAGTCCAGCACGAACTGCCAAGCCATGTCTTCCCTGGACCGGAAACAAGCATCCTAGGACCGGTTTCTGGCATTCCAGCCGTCATCAGCCAGGCTTGCTTGAATCCAGTGGCAAAGTGAGCAAGGGACCCACGTCTGGGCATACCCCCGCCAACTTAGGGCGAACAAAGCGATACAAAAGGGGATGATGGACGGAACGTTTGAGCCAATCAAACACTCACCCCCAGTCAACTGATCTGGGTTTAATCCATCATCATTCTTTAGCTCACTCCACCACCCCAGTTCAGACATGGCCATATGCAAATCAGTCTGACCCTGTGCCTCATGGGAACAGTCCAGCACGAACTGCCAAGCCATGTCTTCCCTGGACCGGAAACAAGCATCCTAGGACCGGTTTCTGGCATTCCAGCCGTCATCAGCCAGGCTTGCTTGAATCCAGTGGCAAAGTGAGCAAGGGACCCACGTCTGGGCATACCCCCGCCAACTTAGGGCGAACAAAGCGATACAAAGGGGATGATGGACGGAACGTTTGAGCCAATCAAACACTCACCCCCAGTCAACTGATCTGGGTTTAATCCATCATCATTCTTTAGCTCACTCCACCACCCCAGTTCAGACATGGCCATATGCAAATCAGTCTGACCCTGTGCCTCATGGGAACAGTCCAGCACGAACTGCCAAGCCATGTCTTCCCTGGACCGGAAACAAGCATCCTAGGACCGGTTTCTGGCATTCCAGCCGTCATCAGCCAGGCTTGCTTGAATCCAGTGGCAAAGTGAGCAAGGGACCCACGTCTGGGCATACCCCCGCCAACTTAGGGCGAACAAAGCGATACAAAAGGGGATGATGGACGGAACGTTTGAGCCAATCAAACACTCACCCCCAGTCAACTGATCTGGGTTTAATCCATCATCATTCTTTAGCTCACTCCACCACCCCAGTTCAGACATGGCCATATGCAAATCAGTCTGACCCTGTGCCTCATGGGAACAGTCCAGCACGAACTGCCAAGCCATGTCTTCCCTGGACCGGAAACAAGCATCCTAGGACCAGTTTCTGGCATTCCAGCCGTCATCAGCCAGGCTTGCTTGAATCCAGTGGCAAAGTGAGCAAGGGACCCACGTCTGGGCATACCCCCGCCAACTTAGGGGCGAACAAAGCGATACAAAAGGGGATGATGGACGGAACGTTTGAGCCAATCAAACACTCACCCCCAGTCAACTGATCTGGGTTTAATCCATCATCATTCTTTAGCTCACTCCACCACCCCAGTTCAGACATGGCCATATGCAAATCAGTCTGACCCTGTGCCTCATGGGAACAGTCCAGCACGAACTGCCAAGCCATGTCTTCCCTGGACCGGAAACAAGCATCCTAGGACCGGTTTCTGGCATTCCAGCCGTCATCAGCCAGGCTTGCTTGAATCCAGTGGCTAAGTGAGCAAGGGACCCACGTCTGGGCATACCCCCGCCAACTTAGGGCGAACAAAGCGATACAAAAGGGGATGATGGACGGAATGTTTGAGCCAATCTGGACTGGAGTGAGCTAAAGAATGATGATGGATTAAACCCAGATCAGTTGACTGGGGGTGAGTGTTTGATTGGCTCAAACGTTCCGTCCATCATCCCCTTTTGTATCGCGAGGGGAAAGTGTATCTCAGCAGGCATAACCATATCAAATTAACGAAAAAGGAAATACAGATGATAACTCCGTACAATTAGCAATGCTAGTCAGATCATACGAGATTTACGCAATCAAACACTTGAAATCTAAATATCAATATACATCTAAAAGGCTTCTGAAAATTTTAAAAAGTCTAAAACATATTATTTCATTTTGAGGGGAAATAGGATTTGGGCATACATCATCAGGTGAAACCTTATTAAATTCATAAAAAGAGAGTATAAATAAACTCTCCATGCAATTAGCAATGCTGGGCATATGAAAAGGGCATAGTCTAGATCTTGAATACCCCCTCTGCACAACTCACAAATGCGTTTTTCCCTTTTTTCGTTCTTCCCACTGTAACTCCTTGGAAGAGCAGGTTCAATCTCATCAATAAGATTACTCCTCGCACCACATGATCTAAGTTCCCTTCTAAATATGGTTGTGCTGTTTTTTCCTTAAAGGTAGAGCTAATATAAAATAACTTATTTTTACTGTTATAAATATCTATATGCATTTGTCTATTAACATCTGGGCAAGAGTTCTTAAGAAACAACTGGAACTTAGCCCTGGTTATGTTCATAAATATTTATTTCTTCAGTTTAGATAACTTGTGGGCAAATGCTACACTTTTACCAAGTGTCAGATAAAAGCCATTTACATTCACAATTTCAATAGATAATAATTCCCTCAAAGTTTTCCTTTCAGAGTGCACCAGGCAAAGGCCCCACATATTAATGCGCTCATGCCCAGCACATTGGCACTGATCAAACCAAGTTCTAACCTGAATGCACATACTGGCGTGGATGTATTTAAAGAGAAAAGCTTTCTGAGGATTTTCCCCTCCACTAAATCCATAAAATCTCAGTTCTTAATTTCAATTGTCTCAACCACATATAATACAAAAGGGGGGATGTTTATTCGATATGGCAATAAGAAGTGTGAAAAATGTCTATGACCATGTGCATTATAAACTTTTCACAGCCTATTCGCTTGATTTATTGTTTTCTGGTAAATTTTGGCTATATGCACTTTATCATCTAGCCAGGAGCTAAAAATCTTCCACAGATAAGTATGCTGTTTTACTACTTCCAGTGATTCCATCCCCACCAAACCAATTAAAATATTTTTCCCTTAAAAATTACAATTTTACTTTTTAACATTATCATTTTAAAAAAATGACTGTCAAAAAACATTTCAAATTATTCTGATTTTTTTTAATCCTATAGGTGTCGGATAAAACATTGCTATGTCGTTGGTGTAATGCAAGAAGGGTAATTTTTGCACGCCCACTATAGGAGGGTCACCTGGGGATTTTGATAGCACGTCTGGTAAATCATAAATATACTGCAAAGTCAGGCCATAAAGGCAACCCCGTATTAGACCATTTTCTCTATTTATTTTCAGTGTAACTTCTTGCACGCCCCCAATAAGCACTCAATACCAGGTCAAAGAATGTAGGACTGTTATTAAATATAAAAGGCAAGCGAACTTCCTAATACAATAAGTTTCTTCCATAATGTGGGATGGTGCACACGATCGAAGGCAGTAGCAAAATCAATAAAAAAGCTGCATACACAAATTGTCGTTTCATCACCACATTTTTCCAATATCACTTACATTATTGCAATATTATCTAGTATTGAACAATTTTTTCTAAAAACCCGCTTGAAGTATAGTCAGGATTTTCCTTTCCATTATCCATCCTTAGAAATGTTTCAGTTTATTCCTAGAGAAGATTTTCCCTATTTCATTAAGTGATATTTGTCTATAGTTCAATGGAGAGGACCTGTCTCCCTTTCTATATAAAGGTATTTTTATGCTGCCCCTTCAAGTTGGTGGAATGGACCCAGAAATATACCAACATTTAAAAATGGGGACCGAAAAGTCAGACCATCGCTGGGTTTCACTCCTCATTTCGGTGATTGTTAGTTCATCAGAGCCCATGGCAGCCAAAGATCCTGCTTTTAAGACATAGGGGCCGATTCCGATCTCGGTCGGAGGCGCACCCAATACTATTCGGTCGGGAAAAAAGCCATGCGAAAGCCAGTTTCCCGACCGATCCGTACAGCACACCGAACGAGCAAGTACGATGCGCACAACAGCAAAAATCCCGGCCGAGCCGTACTCACCCAAACCAGGTCCTGTTCTCCGACCGAGGCGAATCCGGAAACGCCGAATCGAGTCGCACGGAAGGGAAAATGCAGCCCCGTCCGGCCGGACAAGTACGATGCGCTTTCCGTACGCGCCGAACCCGTCGCTACGCACGGCACGTCAAAGCATCCGGGAGAGGCGCACATAAGCTCCGAATCGCGCCACAACACGATCCACGGCTACGAGACGAACACAGCACCGGCGAGGACGACGCGAAGCGACGAGGACGAAGCCAAGCGACGAGGACGACGCGAAGCAACGAGAAGGACGAACGACACGAACCAACCATGAATCCCTTCGTCCCGATCATACCAATATTCTACATCTACTACCGGAACAGGCACGGACGCGTACGGCGCAGAAGGTAAGTCAGACACCAACCACAAAACACATACAACACGGACACGACACATCACACACATACACTGGGAATCTGAATATACTTACACCAGCAACAGCAGCACCATAGGGGCGGGATGCCCATCACCAATGCCACATATGCACACAGGGGCCTGAATGCGCGCCACCACCCCAACCCAGGGGGGCTGGATGCCAACCACCACAACCACCCTTAGCCAGGGGGTGCCAGATGCCCACCACCACTACCACCCTTAGCCAGGGGGGCTGGATGCCTACCACTACTACCACCCTCACCCAGGGCGGGCTGGATGCCTACCACCACCCTTAGCCAGGGGGGCTGGATGCCTACCACTACTACCACCCTTAGCCAGGGGGGCAGGATGCCCACCACTACTACCACCCCCACCCAGGGGGCTGGATGCCTACCACTACTACCACCCTCAACCAGGGGGGCTGGATGCCTACCACTACTACCACCCTCACCCAGGGGGGCAGGATGCCCACCACTACTACCACCCTCACCCAGGGGGGCAGGATGCCCACCACTACTACCACCCTTAGCCAGGGGGCAGGATGCCCACCACTACTACCACCCTTAGCCAGGGGGGCTGGATGCCACTACCACCACCCTTAGCCAGGGGGGCTGGATGCCTACCACTACTACCAC
>CAWUFW010026563.1:0-32561 GCA_963921515.1 Calotriton arnoldi
AGGGGTCGATTCCGATTCGGGCCGGAAAAAGCACCGACCGACTCGGAGCCGGAATTAATTCCGACCGACACGTACCTGTGGCGCCCGACCCGCCAAGTACGATGCAAAGCGTGCAAAATCCGACCGACACGTACGGAACCCAAGCCGAACGACCGAGCCGCACGGAAAACAGCAATCCGGCCGGAAAAACACGCGAATCGAACCGACCGACACGCACCCGGAACAAATCCGACCGAAACGTACCCGCGAACTCCAAACCGCAAAGTACGATGCAAGGCGCGAAAACCACGACCGAGTCGTACGGAGGACAAGCCGTACGACCGACACGCATACAAAACTGCGAGCCGAAGTAACACAAAACACCGCGACCGACGCGTACGCAGCATAGAAAATTGCACAAACACAGCGTGAACGAAACGGAGAAGACCGTACGAGACAACTGCAGGGTCCGACTCGGTCACAAGAACGTTTCCAACATGCACAGAAAGTACTAAGGGAAAATACACAAAAAAAGGCCAAACAAGCAATTACAAAGCCAATAAATACTGGGGGGTGGGGACAGAGAACAAAGACACACCCACAACTCCACCCATATAAAGGACACAAATCCCAACCATGATCCTTTGCAAATGCTATTCACCTGCCAGCACTCAACAGACAGCAACCACACACCCACAGCTCATCCCTCACACAAGCCACACACCATCAGCACACCAACAAATAGCTACCTCACATACACCCAGCAAAACACACACTCACACACCTTCACCTGCACACCAACACACACATCACTCACCATCACCACCCATCACCATGCCCCCAAAGAAGAATCACAAGTTCCTAGATTGTGAATTGGAAGTCCTGGTAGACGAGATCCTCAGGGTAGAGCCACAGCTGTTTGGCGCACTGGTCCAACAGACACCCATCTCCCAGAAAACAAAGATGTGGGAGAGGATCATCAACAGGGTGAACGCACAATCACCATGTCTGCGCACAAAGACTGACATCCAGAACAGGTGGTATGACGTGCGCAGGAGGGTACGGGAGCTGCTGAAGAAGGACTACCTCCTGAGCCAATACACCGGCAGTGGCCCTCCTGCCAAGCCAGTATACCTCAGGCCCTGGGAGGAGAAGGTGCGGGCCATCCTTCCGCCAGTGAGCGTCTATGGACTAGAAAACATCCCAGAGCCTGGTGAGTACACAACAAATGTACACAATATTCTGCCACAATACACACACACATCACTGTCAAGGGGAGAGTCAAACCATGCACTCTTAGCAATTACACAGCAACCAGAACAGAATCATCCCAAAATGTGTATGTCAGTCAGATAAACACAACACATGCCATCTCAAAGTTACATTTAACCGTGTCATCACATGTACAAACACAACTACAACTACAGCTAGGCAGTGGCACAAATATAACTAACAAACACATCCAGACATGTAGCCACCACTACAACACCAACACACAGTGAAGACCACTGAAAGAAAGGAATTCTGTGTATGCTGGGCAAGTCAGTGTAGCCAATAGCATCATGGGAGTCGTAGTCACAGATATTGCTCACCCCCACAACTGTCCCATCAACACCACCATGAACCATGCGCACATCACAGGGAGTGGAAAAGGACTCACAAGATGGCTGACACTGGCTACTGCTGTGGGGAGCACAAGGCCCTGCTGGCAACTGTGCAACAACCAACAGCAGGACACCACTGACTGACATCCTGAGAGACAACTTCGCACTCCCTGCAATGGAAGCACGTTCCATGGTGGGATATCTGGCTGGGTGGGAAGGAGGACTCACAGCACTGACCATAGTCACAAGCACCTCCCCTCACACACCCCCTCAACACAAACTCCACATAACCCACCTGGGAGAATGCAATGCCTCACATCCTAACTCAAGATCCCACAAAGAACCACCACCCTGGGTTATGTTGTGTGAAGCACAGGGACACTCTTGGGACTTTTAGCCAAACAACTGCCAGGACAACACTCCCAGCCATCCTGTCAGCACAGGCAGCCCACCCCACAGGGAAGCAGAGTCAAAAGGAAGGAAGGATGGGCATGCTGGGAAGGGGGTGGAGGCAATAGCATGATGGGAGTAGTAGGCACAGATATTGCTCAGCCTCACAACTGGCCCATCAACACCACTCACAACCATGCTCACATCACAGGGAGTGGAAAAGGACTCACAAGATGGCTGACACTGGCTACTGCTGTGGGGAGCACAAGGCCCTGCTGGCAACTGTGCAACAACCAACAGCAGGACACCACTGACTGACATCCTGAAAGACAACTTCCACTCCCTGCAATGCAAGCACGTTCCATGGTGGGATATCTGGCTGGGTGGGAAGGAGGACTTGCAGCACTGACCATAGTCACAAGCACCTCCCCTCACACACCCCCTCAACACAAACTCCACATAACCCACCTGGGAGAATGCAATGCCTCACATCCTAACTCAAGATCCCACAAAGAACCACCACCCTGGGTTATGTTGTGTGAAGCACAGGGACACTCTTGGGACTTTTAGCCAAACAACTGCCAGGACAACACTCCCAGCCATCCTGTCAGCACAGGCAGCCCACCCCACAGGGAAGCAGAGTCAAAAGGAAGGAAGCATGGGCATGCTGGGAAGGGGGTGGAGGCAATAGCATGATGGGAGTAGTAGGCACAGATATTGCTCAGCCTCACAACTGGCCCATCAACACCACTCACAACCATGCTCACATCACAGGGAGTGGAAAAGGACTCACAAGATGGCTGACACTGGCTACTGCTGTGGGGAGCACAAGGCCCTGCTGGCAACTGTGCAACAACCAACAGCAGGACACCACTGACTGACATCCTGAAAGACAACTTCCACTCCCTGCAATGCAAGCACGTTCCATGGTGGGATATCTGGCTGGGTGGGAAGGAGGACTTGCAGCACTGACCATAGTCACAAGCACCTCCCCTCACACACCCCTCAACACAAACTCCACATAACCCACCTGGGAGAATGCAATGCCTCACATCCTAACTCAAGATCCCACAAAGAACCACCACCCTGGGTTATGTTGTGTGAAGCACAGGGACACTCTTGGGACTTTTAGCCAAACAACTGCCAGGACAACACTCCCAGCCATCCTGTCAGCACAGGCAGCCCACCCCACAGGGAAGCAGAGTCAAAAGGAAGGAAGCATGGGCATGCTGGGAAGGGGGGTGGAGGCAATAGCATGATGGGAGTAGTAGTCACAGCTCAACATCCCCCACCACATGGCCCAGCAAGCTCACACTCACGCATGCACATCCCACAGAGAGTGGAAAGGCCCATCAAAGATGTCTGACACTGGTGCTGTGTTGTGGGGAGCACAAGGGCATGCTGGGAACTGCACACCAACCAACAGCAGGACACCACTGTCAGCCATCTTGCCATTGCTCTCACACCCACACACACTGAACTCCCCACAAAAGCAAGTAAGTATGGGAATGCTGGGAAGTGGGGTGGAGGCAATAGCATGATGGGAGTCATAGTCACAGACATAGCTCACCCCCACAACTGTCCCATCAACACCACCCTGAACCATGCTCACATCACAGGGAGTGGAAAACAACTGACAAGATGGCTGACACTGGCAACTGCTGTGGGGAGCACAAGGCCCCGCTGGCAACTGTGCAACAACCAACAGCAGGACACCACTGACTGACATCTTGAAAGACAACTTTCACTCCCTGCAATGCAAGCACAGTCCATGGTGGGATAACTGACTGGCTGGGTGGGAAGGAGGGCCGGCTGTCAACAAAATACAACCAATGCAGACCATGTTCACACCCCAACAAATACATAGAAATGCCCAAATAATGCAGGACAATGTGCTACACCAATATCAACCCCTGACTGTGACAACTTAGGACAATGCAATGTACAGGCCCGCACCCAGAGGCACAGTCACAACTGTCAGGTGTGTCAACCATTGATGCCTGCAGAAACATAACATACATTGTGTGTGTCTCCCAAAAACAGGTGATGATGGGGACACAGCAGCAGACGCTGAGGAGTCCCAGTCCCAGGCTCAAGAGGATACGGAGCTCACTGGTGTCGAACAGCCTCTGCCCTCCTCGGATGAAGAAGACCAACCTGGCACCTCCGGTGCAAGTCAACATGCAGCACCAGCAGGACCACCAGCTGCAGCACCAGCAGGACCACCAGCTGCACCCCCTGCACCCACCCCTCCAACGACTGTCACCACAAATACCATCCCTGCCGACATGGACAGAACAAGGAGCACCACCAGCACAGGGACCCTGGACCAACGTGGGGCCATGGACACCACCACCACCACCAACCCCCAAGGGGGACCAGGGTCATCTGTGCGTGCCACTGCACGCACTGCACATGTCGGCAGGGGTGGTGGGAGGGGTGGGAGACAGAGGTCGCTGCTTGCAGAGGTGTCTGGTGTGCATGATGACCCACAACTGGCACGCATAGCCGATGCGTACCAGTCCAGCACCGGAGATCTCAGCCAGGTAGTGGGGCTCCTCAGGGACATTAAACAGCAGCAGGCTGCCCATCATGCCCGCTTGGACTCACACATGTCCCGCGTGGAGTCCAAGTGGGACACACTGCAAGAGATGACGGCGGTGCATAGGGACATATTACAATGCCTCCGCCAGATGACCAGCAACCAGTCTACACCTCCCTGTGTGCCAACAACATCTGGTGCTGAAACAACTGCAACTGCCACAGGGAGGGAGGATGACTCTGGCGGAGAGTCCCCTGCACCGCAGCAGCCTGTACTTGAGGGGCCCCCCCAAAGAAGAGGGGTCGTCCGAGGAGGGGCAAGTGAGAGGCCGATGGCCAAGTGCAACCCCCAGGAAGCCTGAACCTGTTCTGGATGTTCACCTTTGTGCGCAAACTGTTCACCCTGTTGACGGCAACACAACTCCCACACATGACATGGGGAGTACAAGTTGGACCAATGTCTCAGACAACTGTGGCCCCGATACTGGGGATTTTGTCTACCAGGACTTTCAATTCATCTAGGAACTTCTGATTGCAATATAAATGTACAGCACTAACCATCCTATGCACTATTCACACAAATGTATCACAATAAACACACTAATACACCATACTTGCCTCTGTTGTGATTCCAACGTGGGTGCTGTCATGGGGATGATGAACTGCAAAATTACACTGTGTATGCGAACTGCAACAGCAAGTACAACACAGGCATGTGAGTAATGGCAACGTGACACATATGAGGGAGACACACCACCAGGGCTACACAACACATACACACCTAGGCCATCTGACTCATTGCCTACACTGATGTTGCCAGGAAAGACGGTGCAATGCACAGACACCACACCTATTCCCAGTTGTAGTCAAGTAGCCCACAGGTGCAGTAAGCAAATGGCAGTCAAATGTGTGACCACAGACAACGCACATCACAAAGTGAAGCACAGGTTTATTACACAGTTGCAACATGTCGTAACCACTACAGATGCAAGGTAATCCCACCTGGCAGCGGGCACACAGTCAACAACTGTAGAAGGAAGGAAGTCCATGGGTGTGGCGCACATCACCTGTAGGGACACAACAGCTACCACCCTGGAAGTACAATGACGTCGTCGGTGGACACAGTTGACCAAACGAATCTGAAAGTACCCTGTGAAGGACAGAAATGACACACAGTCAAAAGCAATGGAGAACAGGACAGAACAGCAAAACTCATGCACAATACATGTTACAAGATACCCACCCAGAACCAAGTTAGCATGTCAACACTGTTGGGGAGTACAGACCACCTGTAAGCACACATCGCTACACACATCCAGTCAAGTAGCCCATGGACACACTCCAACAGCACCAGAGCACCACCTACACATATCATGCCAACTCACATCATTGACATGACACCTCAGGATACTCACATTCAGCTAAAGAAGTTGGTGATGAGCTGTGTGCGGACATCACATCATCATCATCATCATCACTGGCATCGTGGTCCAGGCCAGGATCCTCCACAGGTGGCGGATGTTGGTCATTGTCATCCTGGATGAGAGGCAACTCCTTCCGCACTGCCAGGTTGTGGAGCATGCAGCAGACGATGATAATCTTGCACACCTTCGCTGGGGCATATGGGAGGGACCCTCCTGTCTTGTCGAGGCAGCGGAAGCGGCTCTTCAGGAGACCAAATGTCCGCTCAATCACTCTCCTGGTCCGACCATGTGCCTCATTGTAGCGCATCTGGGCTGGTGTCACAGGGTTCCTGAGGGGTGTCAGCAACCACGGCATGTTGGGGTATCCCGAGTCACCTACGGACAGACAAGTGCACATTAGCTGACTTGGAAAAGTGGGCGGAATACTACAGATCAGATCACACACAATGGCACAAAGTCAGTACACACCGACAAGCCAGGCACGCTGGTTCTGCATCTGTGCCATCATCCTGGGGATGCGACTACTCCTCATCACAAAGGCATCGTGTGCTGAACCAGGGAAACGGGCACACACGTGTGAGATGGTCATATCTGCAAGACACACCACCAGTGCATTGACCGAGTGGTAGTGCTTGCGGTTACGGTAGGCCTGCTCCTGGGCCTGTGGTGGTACCAAAGCCACATGTGTCCCATCAATGGAGCCAATGACATGCGGCATCCTCCCCAGGGCATAGAAGTCACTCTTCACGTCAGTGAGTCGTTGCAGTCTAGGGAAATAGATGTACCGGTTCAGGTATAGCAACATTGCCTCCAAAACATCGCGGAGCACACGGCTGAACATGGTCTGTGACATCCCACCAGCAGTCGCCACAGTATGTTGAAAGGTACCGGTGGCAAAGAAGTGTAGGGCTGCCATCACCTTCACCTTGGGGGTCAGCGCTGTAGGATACGGCCGGCCAGGCTGCAAATGTGGGGCCAACTGCACTGCCAAATCCTCAATCAGCTGCCTGGTGAAGCGGTACCGTCGGATGCTGTCCCGTTCCACCATCGTTGCCAGGTCTGGGAATGGTCTATGGACAGCAGGAGCCCTGCAGTGCAGAGGAGAAGAAAGCAAGATTGTCAGTCACCCCACATATGCGGCATTGAACACACTCAATATCACATCATACATCATTATGAGGCACAACTACATGAAGTGTGCAGTTCCGTAAGGACATGTATGGTACATACATGGCCAACATCTGTCATCACGGTTCAACAAGTGGCATCAATAAGTCCCAGGTTGGCCCATTGGATATCATGAGGCCGTGTCACAGTTCCCATCTCCTGCTGCCATGTCACAATCACCCCCCACAGTGACATGTGAGGACAGATGTGCCCCAGGCATCACAGCTCAACGACAGGTACATTCCCAGGGACCCTGTATTGCCACATGGACACTGGCATTACATGGAGTATCATGTATACACCACAGCAAAACAACCATGACCCCCACAGGTAGTGGTTCCACTTGCCTCTGCAGGACAGACATGGACGTCTGTGACACACACACGCACAACATCAAAGTCCATGCACACACAACGTGGATGTGGAGACTGTCTCCCATTGTGCACATGAAATCAGAGACATTGTAAACACTACATGCACACAGACTGTGGAGGACCATCACTATTGTGCCACTGGGTCACCCTGGCTCAAACATACCGTCCCACATGGGACTCACGGGGTATGTGACATGACATACACATACACCACCGTGAAATGTGACCATGGCACATGCTCAGATATGAACAGTTGCACATCACAGTGGTCATGTACACGTAACACCCAGGATCCTGTCCCCATGAACACGTGCACAGCCTGGGGGTGGCTGCCCCCAGGTGACACCCACAGGACAACATGTACACCAACATACACACAATAGGAAATGCAGCCTTACATGCCTTATGATACAGTTTGGACAGGCTGTGGTGTTGTAGGTGTGCCCCTCACTCCCTGGGAGCTATTTGTGGCTGGCATATGTTCATCTGAGACAGGCATGGTGACATATGCCAGTCACTTGTACAGGGATGCGTTGAACAGCAATGGACCGATCGGTGTGCCCGGCCGGCCCATTGCATCCAATGTGTGCGGGTACGCGTTGTACCCCTGTACAAGTTGTACCGCAATGGACCGATCGGTGCGCCCGGCCGGCCCATTGCATCCAATGTGTGCGGGTACGTGTTGTACCCCTGTACGCGTTGATACAGCAATGGACCGATCGGTGCACCCGGCCGGCCCATTGCATTCAATGTGTGCGGGTGCGCGTTGTACCCCTGTATGCGTTGAACAGCAATGGACCGATCGGTGTGCTCGGCCGGCCCATTGCATTCAATGTGTGCGGGTACGCGTTGTACCCCTGTACGCGTTGAACAGCAATGGACCGATCGGTGCACCCGGCCGGCCCATTGCATTCAACGTGTGCGGGTACGCGTTGTACCCCTGTACGCGTTGAACAGCAATGGACCGATCGGTGTGCCCGGCCGGCCCATTGCATTCAATGTGTGCGGGTACGCGTTGTATCCCTGTACGCGTTGAACAGCAATGGACCGATCGGTGTGCCCGGCCGGCCCATTGCATTCAATGTGTGCGGGTACGCGTTGTACCCAGTACGCGTTGAACAGCAATGGACCGATCGGTGCACCCGGCCGGCCCATTGCATTCAATGTGTGTGGGTACGCGTTGTACCCCTGTACGCGTTGAACAGCAATGGACCAATCGGTGTGCCCGGCCGGCCCATTGCATTCAATGTGTGCGGGTACGCGTTGTACCCCTGTACGCGTTGAACAGCAATGGACCGATCGGTGTACCCGGCCGGCCCATTGCATTCAATGTGTCGCGAGTGCAGCGTTGTACCCCTGTACGCGTTGAACAGCAATGGACCGATCGGTGCACCCGGCCGGCCCATTGCATTCAATGTGTGCGAGTGCAGCGTTGTACCCCTGTATCGCGTTGAACAGCAATGGACCGATCGGTGTGCCCGGCCGGCCCATTGCATCCAATGTGTGCGAGTGCAGCGTTGTACCCCTATGCGCGTTGTACCGCAATGGACCGATCGGTGTGCCCGGCCGGCCCATTGCATCCAATGTGTGCGGTGCGCGTTGTACCCCTGTACGCGTTGTACCGCAATGGACCGATCGGTGCACCCGGCCGGCCCATTGCATTCAATGTGTGCGGGTACGCGTTGTACCCCTATGCGCGTTGTACCGCAATGGACCGATTGGTGCACCCGGCGGCCCATTGCATTCAATGTGTCTCAGTGCAGCGTTGTACCCTGTGCGCGTTGAACAGCAATGGACCGATCGGTGCGCCCGGCGGCCCATTGCATTCAATGTGTGCGAGTGCAGCGTTAGTACCGCTATGCGGCGTTGAACAGCAATGGACGTCGGTGCACCCGGCCGGCCCATTGCATTCAACGTGTCGTGGTGCAGCGTTGTACCCCTGCTACGCGTTGAACAGCAATGGACCGATCAGTGTGCCCGGCCCGGCCCATTGCATTCAATGTGTCGCGAGTGCAGCGTTGTACCCCTATGCGCGTTGAACAGCAATGGACCGATCGGTGTGCCCGGCCGGCCCATTGCATTCAATGTGTCGCGAGTGCAGCGTTGTGCCCTATGCGCGTTGAACAGCAATGGACCGATCGGTGCACCCGGCTGGCCCATTGCATTCAATGTGTGTGAGTGCAGCGTTGTACCCCTGTACGCGTTGAACAGCAATGGACCAATCGGTGTGCCCGGCCGGCCCATTGCATTCAATGTGTGCGGGTACGCGTTGTACCCCTGTACGCGTTGAACAGCAATGGACCGATCGGTGTGCCCGGCCGGCCCATTGCATTCAATGTGTGCGGGTACGCGTTGTACCCCTGTACGCATTGAACAGCAATGGACTGATCGGTGCACCCGGCCGGCCCATTGCATTCAATGTGTGCGGTACGCGTTGTACCCCTGTACGCGTTGAACAGCAATGGACCGATCGGTGTGCCCGGCCGGCCCATTGCATTCAATGTGTGCGGGTACGCGTTGTACCTCTGTACGCGTTGAACAGCAATGGACCGATCGGTGTGCCCGGCCGGCCCATTGCATTCAATGTGTGCGGGTACGCGTTGTACCCCTGTACGCGTTGAACAGCAATGGACCGATCGGTGCACCCGGCCGGCCCATTGCATTCAATGTGTGCGGGTACGCGTTGTACCCCTGTACGCGTTGTACCGCAATGGACCGATCGGTGCACCCGGCCGGCCCATTGCATTCAATGTGTGCGGGTACGCGTTGTACCCCTGTACGCGTTGAACAGCAATGGACCGATCGGTGCGCACCCATTGTCAATGGCCTAGCCTGGCAACGGACGCGTTTTCGAAATTCGAGCGAGTCGGTTGCTGGAAATTCAGTTGGTCACCCACAACAATGTTGCAAAATCATGTATGTCATGAAGTTGAAGATTTGAAGGATGCTGTGGGCGTGTATTGGTGCTGCTATTCCATGGATTGGCCAGATTCAGAAGATGCAAACGACTTGGACCTATCACTTTGGACACATGGGACAGTATCTGCCTCTGCAGCACATATATATTGCTGGCTGTTCCCCTGAGAGCTCACTTGCCTGCACTACATGCTCCAGGACGACATCTGCCACTGCACTGCTGCTGTCTCTGCCCCCTCTGGACCCTGCAATGGCACGTACTGTGGAGAGAGCCCCAGCCTTCAGCCTTGAGGAGAACCAGGCCCTGCTGGACAGCCTACTTCCACAGTACAGCAAGCTGTATGGGACACCAGGGGAGCAGGTGAGTGTTCTGTGCACTGCCTTTCTGAATGTGCATTTTGTCTGACTAGCAAGGCTGAAAGTCTGCACGCCACTGGCTAGCAGGCTCACTGAGTAGTTGTCACCCCCATAGTGTGTAGTGACATGCACTGGACAGGTATGGTGCAGTGACAGTGCATTTGAACAAGGTTTTACTTCCCATGCAATGATACCATGTAGTGACTTCTGGCAAACTGTCCATGGGCAGCGTTGCACTGCCTGTGTACATCATGTGCCCCTGTGATTGAGACATGTATATACAACTGTGTCATGCACGGATATGTTGCATGTGTAGTAATGGCCTTTTCACTTTGTCATCCTCACAGGTTAATGCCCATCGGAAGCAGGAGATCTGGAAGGACATCGTCCGGGCTGTCCGGTCCGTGGGGGTCTACAAGCGCCGGATCCGCAACTGCCAGAAGAGGTGGCAGGACCTTCGGGGCTGGACCCGGAGGATTGCACGGGTCCAGCTGAAGCTGTCGCCTCCTCGCAGGAGGGGCGGAACACGGACCCTGACCCCCACATGCTCCAGATCCTGGCGGTGGTGTTTCCAGACCTGGATGGGCAGCTGAAGGCCAGACAGCAGCAAGGAGGGGGTGAGTCAAAGACTGCACTGTGAACTCTGTATTACATGCTATGTGCCCTCCTCTGGCCTGGTTAAACTGCCACAGTACAGCAGTCATGTTGTCCAGGAGCCATGTCCCTCTATTGTGCACTGCCCACTCCTCATCTGATACCCAGGTGTGGCCCTTACATTCAGGGAATTGTGTCACTTGGGACTGTGTCCTTGCAGTTTGCTTCACTCAAGGTGGGGGACAGCATCTGTTTCCCTAACTCTGTTGTGGGCATCATGGGTGGGTCCATTGTTCACACAATGCCTGTGTTCGGACATGTAATCTGCGTGTTGCTTTGATATGCGGTCCACTTGCTGAGCTGAGCCACCACATGTGCCTGGGGTATCTGGCACACACCCATGCAGCGGGTGGGAACAATGTTTGGGCCCCAGGAGTGTGCAGATTACGTGTGTCACACATACATAGCCAGCTATCCACTGTCCAGGGCTCATCCCTCATTCATGTGGGGCAGGACAGTCATGCCTACTCCAGCCCATCCAATACACCTGTACTCCCACTCCCGTGTATCAGCTGACACGTTGTGCGCAGTGATTTGACCCCTCAGGTGTCTGCCTCTGTGTCAGTGTGCTGTGGATTTGTTGCCAGGACTGCTGGGGTGTTTCTCGGTAGGGGCTCAGCATGCCACTGGAGATGTGACCATAGGAGACGATACTTGTGTGTCACATAGGTGTTTGATCAGCTGCCCGTGCAGACTGGGGTATGCGAATGTGAAGTTCAGGCAGCTGTTTCCCATTCACAGCAGATTGTGAGGGGCTCAGGTTCAGAGGGTAGTGTCACAGGTCTCCCATATGTCCAATCGGTATGACCTGGACAGATGAGGGTTAAGATGATGTGTTGTGTGGGGGATGTACATGTGCACTTGTGCAGCTCCAGGACTTGCATTCCCCATGACCTACTATTGTGACACAGTGCAGAGTGTTGTTGTCTGGCTGCCAAGTCATACATCACTGAGACAGTGATGTATGACTTAGCAGTCATGCCTCCGCCATGGCATGTGTCTACTTATTGGTGATCCTGCAGGGCAGTGACATGTGCTACATGCACACCATTGTGGCGATGGCTATCAGGACATGGGTGCATCATGGTGTCTGTCGCTGGTATGCATCACATGCATTTCCTATTTGACTCTGGGCATCCCTTTCATCCGGAAACCTGTACTGACTCAGTGGCAAGAGTTGTGATGTGTGCATGTCCACATGCTACACCGTGTCCTCTGCACTGTCCAACTACTGTGTAGGTGGTGCATGTGTCCACACTGGGGTGTTGCTATCCAACAGACACCAGACAGATGGGTGCAAGGCCATGTGGGATGTGAGTGCCATGGTTGGCATCAGACTGACAATTGGCTTCTCCTGTTCAGTTAGGGCACTTTTAGCAATGTTCAACTAATGATGCCAGGGCTTGCTCTGTAATGTGCTGTGCTCACAGTGGTGTGTGCGTTTGGTGCAGGTGACTGATGTCTGTCTGTTTCCCCATTGTTTGCAGATACATCCACGGCCACGGAAGGGGACAGCTCCACGGACCAGGAGGAGCCGGAGAGCCAGACTGGGTCAGCAGCCGAGGAGTGGTCGGAGGGACCCAGTGGCACGGAGGGCGAGGGAGCCACACCGAGGAGTCCTCAGCAGCATCCACCTCAGCTGAGGACCACAGCGGCTCGGAGGATGACTCCCTTATGGAGGCGGGTGTCAGCAGCCACCACACCCCAGCTAGTGTTGCTGTCCCCGCCACCACCAGCACCACCACCGCCCTCCCATCGGCTCCCATTCCCCAGGTCCGTGGAGGCTCCCATGTTCGGGAGCGTGTCTCCTTCGGGCCAGGCACCGCACCCCCTGCCCCTGTGTCCCCTGCTGCCCTGAGTGAGGAGTCTGTGTACCTCCTTCGCCAGCTCCATGTAGGGCAGACAGCCATGCTGAGTGTCCTCCATGCGCACACCGCTCTGTTGACTCAGCTGGTGTCGTTCATGGAGGGCATCTCATCGGGCATGTCTGACCTACAGAGGGGCAATAGGTCCATGGACTCCTCCCTGACGGCAGCAGTGTCCCTCCTCAGACAGTCCCTCACCCCTCCTGCCTCTGCTCCATCCACACTCCCCAGCACCTTACCCGTCCCAAGCACACACACACCGGCACAGGCACACACCAGCACACACACGTCCAGCACACAGACACACACGCCACAAACAAAACGCACACGCACGCACAGTCAGGGGACTGAAACCAGACTCACAGGGGATGGGGCCCTGGAACACACACACGCATCCACAAGCACTGCGCAGTCCTCAGTTGCCTCTCCCTCCAAAGCACCCTCCCTTGCCTCACCTGCAACCCCAAAGTCACAGCGGCTCTTCCTCTGTGACCTCGGCCTCATCCCCTACGATCCAGCTGCTCCAGCATCCAGGGGGAAGAGGAAGCCCACCCACACGGAGCAGAGTGCCCCTCGCCCCCGGACACCCTCCCCCAGGCGCAGACAGACTGAGGCCCCCACCCGCAAGTCCCCCGGAGTCGTAAGAGCAAGACCCCGCCGCCGCCCTGCAGCTCAGGCACCAGGTCTCCTTCCTCCATCCCTCAGGCCCCCACTCCACAGGTGCCCCCACCACACCCTGCCCCAGGTTCCCCCACCCACAGATATACCATCCCCAAGAGGATCCGGCCTTCTCCCCCTGCCACTTGCTCTCCCGGCACCACACCCCCGCTGCGCTTGTCTGTGCCACTGATGTGGTGAGGGTGTCCTCCCCCTCTGTCCAGCCCACCTTGCCTGTTCCCCATTCTCCTCCCCTGGAGGTAGGCACTGCAGTGGAGTCCACTACCACCCTGTCTGACTTGGGCACTGCAGTGGCGGACCTGTCCACTCCATCTGCAGGGTCCACTGCAGTCGTGCCGGCACCCACAACATCTGAGTCATGCCCCCAGTTGTGCCGGCACACACCATGTCAGACACCTCCACTGCAGTTGTCAGTGGCTCTCCAGCACCCACCACCCCTTCCCTGCCTCCTCCTGGTGAGCCCTGATCCTGTCCCTGCGGTGCCTGGCCTGCCCCCCGGTTGCCCCTCCTAGTGGATTGTCCCTGGTTTTGTGCAGTGCAGGCATGCGTAGGGTGACATCTGCCACTGTCACCCTGTATTGACTTACTTGATGGACTGGCCATTGGCCTTTGTTGGAGCATTACTGTTCTCTGAGTTTTTGGACACACATATGCTGAATAAAGCAACTTTCTGTTCTCTAGTGCTTATGCTTCTGATGTACATGTTGTTGATGATGCTAACCATGCCCTTGCTGCAGTGATGGTGATATTTGGTCTCATGATAATGAAGTGTTACTGTGCAGGAACACATGTGGTCCAGGGGGAATGTGTCCTATCCTGTGGTGTATCCATGTCATCCTTAGCAGCATCTGAGGGTGTCATGTGTTCAGTATTTGGCAATGGGATTTCCTACTTACATTAGCAATTTCACATCTGTGGCTTCCACCCCTGCACATCTGTTGTGCCTGCCATTGTTCAATTTGTCTACTTCCCTGACCGTGTGGCCATCTCCACTGGACATGCAGGTTTGGGCATCAATGGGGAAGGACTCATCTGTGTTGTCAGTGCAACATTGCTATACAAGTGTGTTGGATCTGTGCTGATGATTTCGTTGGCACTCCCATGACCAGGCTGATGTGACGGGAGCCTTCATTTGGTGCTAATTGTTGATTGTGTGACCAAGTGCTCAGCTGACATGATGGGGCCCTACTGAGGCAACATATGGCACAGCTTTCCTCACACAGGAGTGGAGTCCCCTCATGGCAGTGTGTACTCCTGTGACATTGCCTGCGCCCAAGGTGTGTGTTGTATGAGCATGTCTGTGTGTTCACTTCCGTTTTGCTGTGCATGCTGGGATCCCTAGTGTTGTACCTGTTTGTGATGCTTGCTGAGTTGACCTATGTTCCCCCAAAGTCTTCTCCCTGGGTTCTCTGTGATGTGGGTGCATGGCACATTACTGGTCATCAGGGTGTCACCCATAGGTGTGTTTGCTGTCAGGGCTGAGTTTGTGTGCAGACGCAGATGGGTCACAGTCAGGTTTCCCCTTGGCACTTGTTGTTTACACCTGTCATGTGATTTCCAGTTTGTGTTATCTTTCAGTGATTGTGACACATTGTGTGTGTGACTGCTGGCACTCCTCAGGGTCCGGGCTGCAATGTTGGTTGTTGTCTATGTGTGTTCTTTGTGGGTGACCTTGGCTTCTTCATTGGTGTGTGACTGTGGCTGGGATCCCATTGGTTGGTGTGGTATTGCCGTCATGTCCATGTACAGCGTAGTGTGCAGTGTGTCAGACATTCAGGAGTCTTGTTGAGTGGCCATGTGTGATGTGTTTCTGCACCTTGGTTCCCACCCACCACCCTGGGATTGTCATGGGTGCATGTGCAATGTCACCAGTGCATGTGTGCTTCACTGCTGCACATTGTTGGAGGTCGAGGTGTGTGGTGTTGAGTGTGTGCAGATGAGAGTTGTTGCCCGGCTAGACCCCTGCCTCCATGTTGGCCTTGGCTTACTGGCCGTGCTGATTGATTTGTGCTTGTGTAGGTGTGATGGTAGTTTGTTGCTCAGGACACATGACTGTGGTTCACAGTGTGAACGACATTTAGCTTTGTCATCACAGTGGGATTGTAATGCAGCCCAGGGTCACCACATTGTGGGGGCCCTGGGGGTAGTGCTGTGGTGTGTCTGTGTCTTGCTGTGTCAGTTGCTGTTCCTACATGCTTGTGTGACATGTGTGATTTGTGCTCCCTCTCATCTGACAATGCCTGATTGCCCACATAGGGGATTTGGATCCATGAGTTACCTTTGTGTGGCACTGTATGCACATCTGTGTAATTGGTATTCAGGCCTCCTCATGTGTTGTGTGGTTGCCTGGGGACACTGGCACCCCCCTCACCTGTTGTGTTTGATGTGCAGTGTGGGTCTGCCTGTTTGTGTTTGTGCATCTGCACCACTGCATTGGCATATCTTAGGTGTGCCATTGGCTGTATGTTGTTTGGTGGGTTTCCCCTGCTGTCCCTGGGACTCCTAGGTCATCGGTCAGCACAATGATCATGGTTTGTGTGTCCCATTGCTGCCATGGTATGGTATCTGTTCACCTCACATCTACAGTCTCCACAGGGTATCTGCATTTGTGTGCCCATTGGTGCAAATATGTGGGTCTGCATTCTGATGGTCACTTCTGTCATTGTGTCATTGATGAATGTTGACAGTGTCAGCCCCCATGGGTGTTGTTTGTCTGCACATGGCCAAAGGTATGTCTTATTTGCACTGCAGTATTTGCCTCCCCCAATCTATGTTGCAATGGGACACATGCACTACTTTGCCACTGATGTGTTTTATGTTCTGTGACCAGGAATCATCCATGCAGTTTGGCAGTTGCAGCTTTTCTTTGTCAACACTTGCATTTTGGTCACTGTGATGATGGGGGTTTGGACCCCATTGCCACAATGTTCAAAATGTGCTTCAGCTATGGACCCCACACTTACCTTTTGGTCACTGTGATGATGGGGTTTGGACCCCATTGCCACAATGTTCAAAATGTGCTTCAGCTATGGACCCCACACTTACCTTTTGGTCACTGTGATGATGGGGGTTTGGACCCCATTGCCACAATGTTCAAAATGTGCTTCAGCTATGGACCCCACACTTACCTTTTGGTCACTGTGATGATGGGGGTTTGGACCCCATTGCCACAATGTTCAAAATGTGCTTCAGCTATGGACCCCACACTTACCTTTTGGTCACTGTGATGATGGGGGTTTGGACCCCATTGCCACAATGTTCAAAATGTGCTTCAGCTATGGACCCCACACTTACCTTTTGGTCACTGTGATGATGGGGGTTTGGACCCCATTGCCACAATGTTCAAAATGTGCTTCAGCTATGGACCCCACACTTACATTTTGGTCACTGTGATGATGGGGTTTGGACCCCATTGCCACAATGGTCATGGCCTGCTTGCATTGTGGGGGCCACACACATATATGTGTGGCACATGTGATAGGGGGTCACATTGTATGTTCAAAGTCATGTTCAGTGTTGTAGGCATTTGACACAGTCTACACACGCTTGTCATGGTGTTGGGGGGATGTCTTTTTCTTGCATTCCCTAGGTTGTGGTGTGCTGGTTGTGTCATGCATTGTCCATCCTATGAGTGGGGGTGGTGTTGGTGGTAGGCATCCAGCCCCCATGGGTAGAGGTGGTAGTAGTGACAGGCATCCAGCCCCCCATGGGTAGAGGTGGTAGTAGTGGTAGGCATCTGGCACCCCCTGGGTAAGGGTGGTAGTTGTGGTAGGCATCCAGCCCCCCTGGCTAAGGGTGGTAGTAGTGGTAGGCATCCAGCCCCCCTGGCTAAGGGTGGTAGTAGTGGTAGGCATCTGGCACCCCCATGGCTAAGGGTGGTAGTAGTGGTAGGCATCCAGCCCCCCTGGCTAAGGGTGGTAGTAGTGGTAGGCATCCAGCCCCCCTGGCTAAGGGTGGTAGTAGTGGTAGGCATCCAGCCCCCCCTGGCTAAGGGTGGTAGTAGTGGTAGGCATCCAGCCCCCCTGGCTAAGGGTGGTAGTAGTGGTGGGCATCTGGCACCCCCCTGGCTAAGGGTGGTAGTAGTGGTAGGCATCCAGCCCCCCTGGCTAAGGGTGGTAGTAGTGGTGGGCATCTGGCACCCCCCTGGCTAAGGGTGGTAGTAGTGGTAGGCATCCAGCCCCCCTGGCTAAGGGTGGTAGTAGTGGTAGGCATCCAGCCCCCCTGGCTAAGGGTGGTAGTAGTGGTGGGCATCTGGCACCCCCCTGGCTAAGGGTGGTAGTAGTGGTAGGCATCCAGCCCCCCTGGCTAAGGGTGGTAGTAGTGGTAGGCATCCAGCCCCCCCTGGGTAAGGGTGGTAGTGGTGGTGGGCATCTGGCACCCCCTGGGTAAGGGTGGTAGTAGTGGTAGGCATCTGGCACCCCATGGCTAAGGGTGGTAGTAGTGGTAGGCATCCAGCCCCACAGGCTAAGGGTGGTAGTAGTGGTAGGCATCTGGCACCCCCATGGCTAAGGGTGGTAGTAGTGGTAGGCATCTGGCACCCCCATGGCTAAGGGTGGTAGTAGTGGTAGGCATCCAGCCCCCCTGGGTAAGGGTGGTAGTAGTGGTGGGCATCTGGCACCCCCATGGCTAAGGGTGGTAGTAGTGGTAGGCATCCAGCCCCCTGGCTAAGGGTGGTAGTAGTGGTAGGCATCTGGCACCCCCATGGCTAAGGGTGGTAGTAGTGGTAGGCATCCAGCCCCCTGGCTAAGGGTGGTAGTAGTGGTAGGCATCTGGCACCCCCATGGCTAAGGGTGGTAGTAGTGGTAGGCATCCAGCCCCCCTGGCTAAGGGTGGTAGTAGTGGTAGGCATCCAGCCCCCCCTGGGTAAGGGTGGTAGTTGTGGTAGGCATCCAGCCCCCCAGGCTAAGGGTGGTAGTAGTGGTGGGCATCTGGCACCCCCATGGCTAAGGGTGGTAGTAGTGGTAGGCATCCAGCCCCCCTGGGTAAGGGTGGTAGTAGTGGTAGGCATCCAGCCCCCCTGGGTAAGGGTGGTAGTAGTGGTGGGCATCTGGCACCCCCATGGCTAAGGGTGGTAGTAGTGGTAGGCATCCAGCCCCCTGGCTAAGGGTGGTAGTAGTGGTAGGCATCTGGCACCCCCATGGGTAAGGGTGGTAGTGGTGGTGGGCATCTGGCACCCCCTGGCTAAGGGTGGTAGTAGTGGTAGGCATCCAGCCCCCTGGCTAAGGGTGGTAGTAGTGGTAGGCATCTGGCACCCCCTGGCTAAGGGTGGTAGTAGTGGTAGGCATCCAGCCCCCCTGGCTAAGGGTGGTAGTAGTGGTAGGCATCTGGCACCCCCTGGCTAAGGGTGGTAGTAGTGGTAGGCATCCAGCCCCCTGGCTAAGGGTGGTAGTAGTGGTAGGCATCCAGCCCCCCTGGGTAAGGGTGGTAGTGGTGGTGGGCATCTGGCACCCCCTGGCTAAGGGTGGTAGTAGTGGTAGGCATCCAGCCCCCTGGCTAAGGGTGGTAGTAGTGGTAGGCATCCAGCCCCCTGGGTAAGGGTGGTAGTGGTGGTGGGCATGTGGCACCCCCTGGCTAAGGGTGGTAGTAGTGGTAGGCATCCAGCCCCCTGGCTAAGGGTGGTAGTAGTGGTAGGCATCCAGCCCCCTGGGTAAGGGTGGTAGTGGTGGTGGGCATCGGGCACCCCCTGGCTAAGGGTGGTAGTAGTGGTAGGCATCCAGCCCCCTGGCTAAGGGTGGTAGTAGTGGTAGGCATCCAGCCCCCCTGGGTAAGGGTGGTAGTGGTGGTGGGCATGTGGCACCCCCTGGGTAAGGGTGGTAGTAGTGGTAGGCATCTGGCACCCCCATGGCTAAGGGTGGTAGTAGTGGTAGGCATCCAGCCCCACAGGCTAAGGGTGGTAGTAGTGGTAGGCATCCAGCCCCCCCTGGGTAAGGGTGCTACTAGTGGTGGGCATCTGGCACCCCCCTGGCTAAGGGTGGTAGTAGTGGTAGGCATCCAGCCCCCCCTGGGTAGGGGTGGTAGTGGTGGTGCGCATCCAGGCCCCTGTGTGCATATGTGGCATTGGTGATGGGCATCCCGCCCCTATGGTGCTGCTGTTGCTGGTGTAAGTAAATTCTGCATCCCTCTGTGTGTGTGTGATGTGTCATGTACGTGTTGTATGTTTTTGTGGTTGGTATCTGACTTACCTTCTGCGCCGTACGCGTCCGTGCCTGTTCCGGTAGTAAATGTAGAATATTGGTAGGATCGGAACGAAGGGATTCATGGTTGGTTCGTCTCGTTCGTCTTTCTCGTTGCTTCGCGTCGTCCTCGTCGCTGGCGTGTTCGCCTCGTAGCCGTGGATCGTGTTGTGGCGCGAATCGGAGCTTATGTGCGCCTCTCCTGGAAGCTTTGACGTGCCGGACGTAGCGACGGGTTCGGCGCGTACGGAAAGCGCATCGTACTTGTCCGGCCGGACGAGGCTGCATTTTCCCTTCCGTGCGACTCGATTCGGCGTTTCCGGATTCGCCTCGGTCGGAGAACAGGACCTGGATTGGGTGAGTACGACTCGGCCGGATTCTATGCTGTTGTGCGCATCGTACTTACTCGTTCGGAATGATGTACGGATCGGTCGGGAAACAGGCATTCGCATGGCTTTTTTCCCGACCGAATGGTATTGGGTGCGCCTCCGACCGAGATCGGAATCGGCCCCTGAATGTGCTGCCATGTCGAACTATAGACAAATTCGGCCACCTTCCCATCTAATCGGGAGGCTGTTTGCACTCTTGTGTACCCCGACTGTTTCTCTGGGGTTTTTGGGTATTGGGATGTTAATTTGTATTAGATTGGGATGTCTTTAGCAAGTTGGGGGTGCTGAAGTGGGTGGGGGGGTTTGGGGTAGAGGGGGAAACTGGCAGTCACGGAACAATGTGAATGCAGTGTACTTTTTAATGCTCTGGTCCCATCAAAGTAATTCATGGAGTGAATTTTACAAGTGTATAGGCTGACACTGGTCCGGGTGGCACTGTTAAGTTAATAACATGGAATGTGCGTGGGCTCAATAACCCCAAAAATATCCGTAATGTGCTCGCTTTCTTAGATAGGCAGGACTTGCAGGTTGCGTTTCTTCACGAGACACATCTCACTAAACACACATAACTAAATGTGGGGACCCAATGGACTATGGTGCATGTGGCGTCATCGTTCTCCTCCTATTTTAGAGGTGTTATGATACTGGTCAAGAAGGGTACTCCATACACTCTAATCAATCTGAGGCGGATGAGCAAGTGAGGGTACTTCTGGATTTGGGCAAATTAGGAGACACAACAGTGCTGTTTGTAAACACGTATGGACCCAACACTGATGATCCTGCTTTCTTTAATGACGTATGGAGGCGTATCTCTTCCTTCCCGCCCTCTGTTGTAATATGGTGATTTAAATATTAGTTTGGACCCCCGACTGGACCGCTCCACTGATGTGGCGGGCGTAGAAAACAGGCTATACAGGTCCTGGTTGAATTGATGGAGTCTGAGGGGCTCATGGATATGTGGAGGTTTCGAAACCCAGGGGGGAGAGAGGGCACTTTTGTATCCACAATGTATGGCTCGTGGTCCAGGTTGGATTATTGGTTGGTCTCTAAGGAGGCGGCCCCCTGGACTGTCTTTATAGAACACTTGGCTAAAACGCTCTCTCATCATTCTCCGGTGCTCTTATGGCTGAAAGTGCCGGCCTGTGTTAGGCTGACATTCAATGGCGGCTACAGCCGTCCTCCCTAATAGACCCAGTGTTCCGGGCCAGAATTGGTGCTGCTATCACTAACCATTTCTTGGAGAATGAGGGCTCGGTAGACAGTTCAGGCACACTTTGGGAGGCCTTCAAAGTTACTGTAAGTGGGGAGTGGATAGGAGCCCAGACGGGTTTATTAAAAGATCCTTGGAACAGGATCCGGGCCCTAGCGGATAAGATCAGCGCGCTAGAGCGTGAATATGAGCTGAACCCCTCAACCATTACCTTGGCCCACAAAAGAGAATTGGTATCTGAACACAATCAAACAGTAGACCAGGAGGTGCTACATAGATCCAGGAGATGCAGGGCGCGTTACTGTGGGGAGGTGGGTAGACCCAGTTGATCATTGACACATAAACTGTCATTGCCTAAGGGACAGGAGCATATTGTTGAACTGATGGACGAGGACTCTATTGCCTGTCACTCTACTCCAGAGATTAGTAAGGTATTTATTGGTTTCTATTCCAAACTATTCGGGGACAGACAGACAGACAGCCTCTGATGATGAAGTAAAGGTATACCTAGATGACATTGCGCTAGGTTGGCTATACAGTGGTCAGCGCGAATATTTGACTCAACCATTTGATGTGGAGGATGTCAAGGAGGCCATAATGGCCCTAAATACCTGTAAGGCGGCGGGACTTGATGGTTTGCCTAGTAAAGTTTACAAGGCCTACATTGACGTACTAGCTCCGCAATTACTGAAGGTCTTCGCTGAGGCCTACGAGACTGGTATATTGTCCCCCTCCCTTAGGGAGGCGTTACTTGTTACACTCTTATAGCCAGATAAAGCCGCAAATATGTGTAAGTCGTATAGATCACTGTCCCTCATAAATACTGACACCAAAATTCTAGCAAAAATTATTGCCTGTAGACTACAGCCCCTGATTCCCAATCTGATCCACCCTGATCAGTTGGGATTTGTCCCCAAGCATTCAACCGTACATAATCTCTGAACTATTTTTGCTGTGTTACACCACTTAGATCCCGAGATCCCAGCTGCGGCGGTGTTGCTGGACGCGGTGAAAGCATTTGACTCGCTACAATGGGGATGCATGTTCGTAGTCCTGCAAAGAATAGGAATGCTGCAGTTTTTCCTGAAGTAGGTACGTTTATTGTATGCAAACCCGGTTGCCAGGTTGCGAGTCAATGGTTGGGTGTCTGATACATTCTCAATATGTAGGGGCACAAGGCAGGGCTGCCCTTTCTCTCCTATGCTTTTTTCTCTGGCGCTGGAACCGCTGGCATGCAAGATACGTCAAAAACATGCGGAGGCCGCACTGGGGTTCAGGCAGCACCCGCTGGCTATCTCACTCTACGCGGACGATATGCTGTAATATGTTTGTGAACCAGCTGCACATCTGGCATCTCTACTACATGAATATGTCGTGTTTGAGAGGCATTCAGGGTTAGGGATAAATTTGGCAAAGTCTACGGTCTTCCCATTAACAGACTTTACTCAGGAAACAGCACTGGAATACCCGCTCTCCTGGTCCATAGATCCTGTGAAGTACTTAGGGGTTTGGGTACATAGAGACCCTGAGATCGTATTAAGTATGAATTATGGGCGTGCGGTCACCAAAATCACTGAACAGATCTCCCGCTGGACACGACTACCGTTGTCACTGGCAGACAGAATTGCTGTGGTGAAGATGACTATCCTTCCCAAACTCCTCTATTTATTTGTTAATATTCCAATAAAGCTAAATGTAACTTTTTTAAGACTCTGCAGTCCTGCCTGCTGTCATTGGTGTGGGCTGGCAAGCACCCTAGGTGCAGCTGGAGCACTTTAACACTAACGTTTGAGTGCGGGGGGTTCGAAGCGCCTGATCTGTGTCTGTATTATCTGTGCGCACAGGCGTAATTCGCACTCTATTGGTATTTTCCTCAGAAGTATCTTCCGCATTTGGCTGTGGAGGCGGACACTGCACATCCAACACCGTTAACCACTAGGATTCTATATAGGCGCGAGGGCGGCACTAGTAAGGAGATTAACCCTGTCAACTGTACTGTCTGGGCGTGGAGCACCCTTGCTACACGTGTGGGGAGGGACTACATATATACTCCAGACATGGCAATCGCTGCACACCCGGTAATTTCAGTGGCTCAGGAACGCAGGCGCTAAACGTTCTGCAAAATGCAGGGGTTACTAAACTAGGGGACATGTACAGGAATGGTGTGTTTCTATCTGTCTGATTTTCAGGCTGGTCAAGCATACAAAGCAATGCACGGCTTCGCATACAGTAGGCTGAGAGTGGCAGTGCGTTCCCTGTTCCCTAATTTCCCTCAAGAACCTCAGGAGCTGAAAGCGCTACAGGTGGTTTTAAAAGGGGGTGAAAGTAGAGGATTGATCACTAGAGTATATAAGCTTCCCAACAGGAAAATGAATGGTCTCCTCGTTAGATAAATGGAACAATGTCCTGGTGGAAAACTGAGAGGCCTGCTGTAAACTGACTGGGCGCTTGACTGCTAATTGTAATCTCCGTATTATTCACTTTAAATATCTGCATCAAATATATTACACCCCTGCACAATTATTGAAATTTGGCCTCCGGGAGGATGCGAGATGTCCCAGATGTCGGCAGGACAGAGCTGATGTTATACACTTGGTTTGGGGTTGCCCTGCTATATTTAGTTTCTGGCAGAGGGCAGCGAAGGTACTCACAGACCTGACACTTGATAAAATTGAATGCACGCCACAGATGTTTGTTAGGGCTTCTGAAAAAGATTAAACCGTGTAATCGACGTATCGTGGCTATATCCACCTTGTTTGCCAAAAGCGCTGTTGCAATGCATTGGAGCACTAAGGCGGTACCCACCTTGGTAGAGTGGATTAGAGACCTTGTTTTTTGCAAAGAACAAATGAACGCATATGCTGAGGAGCTCCCAGTGGCCTCTAGGCCTAAGGACTTTTGGGCCCACTCACCACATACCTGTTAGAGCACCCGGACTTTGCATAAGTGAACGTGGATAAGTTGGCTACATGGGATGTACGACAGCTGTAAGATCCAATAAGTTTCACTGCTATTAATTGTAACACATGTGGTATATCGAGCCTCATCTGATCTGCCTTTTGTTTGTTGGAATAAGGTTGGGGGGATAAAAATAATGCTGCATATTGTGCGATTCTTTTTTATTATTGTGATGCAGTGTGACTTAGATTCACACTACTGGATGTACCTGGCAGTTTAATAAATAAAGTTTTAAAAAAAATGTAGAGATGTGTGTTGTAGTTTGTTTTATTGTACTGAAATGATGATTGAAATAGATTGTGCATAGTAATATGTGTACATTGGTAGATGGATTAGTGATTATGGTAGTTTGTATGAGTGTGAGGAAATGTACAATTGAAGTACGCCGCATAATTTTAGCAGTCGCTTTCAAATTGGAAGTGAGGTCTCTCAAGTTTTAAGGTGTGCATGGACTTGTGACTGTGGTATGTCTCTACTTGCACATGTATTCTCATATGTCTTATGCATTTGAAGATGCAAGATGTATAAAAGACATGTGTTGCTGCTTTGTATTTGGCTAGGCCCAACGCTGTGAGTAGTACTAGAATGGTGAAGCTTCAGCACAAAAGTGAGGTTTAAGACATGTTGACATGAGGGATTAGTGATTAGGCTACTTTGTATAAGTCTCTAGAGAGGTACACTTGAAATATGCCGCATAATGTTCAGTGTGTGCTTGAAATGGGAAGTGCGTTCTGTTAAGTTTTAAGGTCTGCATTGTCTTGTGTTTGAGGTATGTCTCTACTTGCAGATGTATTCTCATATGTGTTATGCATTTGAAGATGCTTTACATATAAAATACAGGTATACTTCTATTTGTAAGTTTCTTTTATATATGGTGTCACTAGCTAAAGAGACAGACACATGCATGCATGTTTTCAGGAATATGGTTAGACTTACAACAGCGACATGTGAAGGGTTGCTGCTTTGTATTTGGCTACGCTCAACACCCTGAGTAGTAGCAGCACAAAAGTGAGGTTTAAGACATGTTGGTAGAGGAGTTAGTGATTAGGTTACTTTGTATGAGTCTGTGGAAAGTTACATTTGAAATACACCACATAATTTTCTGTGTCTGTTTGAAATGGGAAGTGCAGTCTCTGAAGTTGTAAGGTCTGCATGGTCTTGTGACTGAGGTATGTTTCTATTTGCACATGTATTCTCAAACGTCTCATGCATTTGAAGATGTAGACATATAAAACACAGGTACACGTTTATTTGTATGTTTATTTTATATATGATGGCACTAGCGAAAGGTACACAGACCTACATACATGCTTTCAGGAATATAGTGAGACTAACAAGAGAGAAATGTGAATGGTTGCTGCTTTGTATTTGGCTAGGTCTAACACTCTGAGTAGTAGTAGAATGGTGAAGCTGCAACATAAAAGTGAGGTTTAAGACATGGTGGCAGAGGGATTAGTGATTAGGCTACTTTGTATGAGTCTGTGGAAAGGTACACTTGAAATACGTCACAAAATTGTAGGTGTCTGCTTCAAATGGGAAGTGCAGCCTGTGAAGGTTTTAGATCTACATGGTCTTGTGACTGTGGTATATGTCTACTTGCACATGGATTCTCATACATGTTATGCATTTGAAAATGGTAGACATATAAAAAACACAAGTATACGTCTATTTGTATGTTTCTTTTATATATGGTGGCACTAGCAAAAGGTACAGACACTTACATGCATGCTTTCAGGAATATGGTGAGACTTACAGCAGAGACATGTGAAGGGTTGCTGCTTTGCATTTGATAGGCCCAACACTCTCAATAGTAGTAGAATGGTGGAGCTGCCGCTCAAAAGTGTGGTTTAAGATATGTTGGCAGAGGGATTAGTGATTACGTTACTTTGTATGAGTGTGTGGAAAGCTACACTTGAAATACACCGCATAATTTTCAGTGTCTGCTTGAAATGGGAAGTGCAGTCTATGAAGTTTTAAGGTCTGCATAGTTTTGTGACTGACGTATGTCTCAACTTACATATGTATTCTGATACGTGTTATCCATCTGAAGATGCTAGACGTATAAAAGACAGGTATACATCTATTTGTATGTTTCTTTTATTTATGATGGCACTAGCAAAAGGTACAGAGACATGCATACATGCTTTCAGGAATATAGTGAGATTTACAAGGGAGAAATGTGAATGGTTGCTGCTTTGTATTTGGCCAGGCACAACACTGTGAGTAGTAGTAGAATGGTGAAGCTGCATCCGAAAAGTGAGGTTTAAGACATGTTGGCTGAGGGATTATTGATTAGGGCACTTTGTATGAGTCTGTGGAAAGGTACACTTCAAATACACCGCATAATTTTCTGTGTCTGTTTGAAATGGGAAGTGTATTCTGTGAAGTTTTAAGGTCTGTATGGTCTTGTAACTGAGGTATTTCTCTACATGCACATGTATTCTCACACATATTATGTTTCTGAAGATGCTAGGAGTATAAATCACAGCTATACATCTATTTGTATGTTTGTTTTACATATGATGCCACTAGAAAAAGGTGCAGACACATGCATGGATGCTATGAGGAATATGGTGAGACTTACAACACAGATATGTGAAGGATTGGTGCTTTGTATTTGGGTAGGCTCAACACTCTCAGTAGTAATAGAATGGTGAAACTGCAGCAGAAAAGTGAAGATAAAGATATGTTGCTTAAAGGATTACTGATTAGGGTACTTTGTACAACTCTGTGGAAAGGTACAATTGAAGTACACTGCATGATTTTTGGTGTCTGCTTGAAATGGAAAGTGCAGTCTCTGAAGTTTTAAGGTATGCATGGTCTTGTGACTGAGGTATGTGTGTACTTGCACGTGTATTGTTATACGTGTTATGCATCTGAAGATGCTAGACGTATAAAACACAGGTATACATCTATTTGTATGTTTCTTTTATATATGATTGCACTAGCAAAAGGCACAGACACATGCATACATGCTTTCAGGAATATGGTGAGAGTTACAACAGATACATTCTAAGGGTTGCTGCTTTATATTTGGCTAAGCCCAACACTCTAGGTGTTACTTTGAAATGGGAACGGCAGTCTGTGATGTTTAAGGGACTTTATGGTGTTGTGACTGACGTATGTGTCTACTTCTACATCTATTGTCTGATGTATTATGCATCTGAACCTGGTTGGTTTGGGTACTAGTAGAGAAATCCTTTAGTTCTGCTCTGTCATTCTGTTACAGAGGTTGTGATGTCTTCTGAATGAAGGAATTGTGCAGTGTCGGACATAGCTTGTTCAATACCCAGGTGCCATATTTTATGAGAAGAATTGAATACATACACTTTTTTTTACACAAATTTAGATAACATGCGCTCTGAGGTGTTACTGTTTAAACGTGTGTGTTCTTATCATAGGTTTGATAATATGTAAAGTATAATATTTGAAATATGTACGTGTTATGGAGACATTTGCAATTTAATTGAAAGTATTTGTTTATTTATTGATATGAATATTTGTACATAATTATTTTAAAAATATAAAAAGATTTATAGAAACTATTTAAAATTGTCTTTTTTTTCCAGATATTTACATTTATTGGTAAGAAAGATTGAGTATGGCAAGAAAAGATCAAAAGAGAAGACAAGAAAAACAGCACTATTTAAAGGAAAGAGAAAAGCGGAAATTAGATGAAGTGCAAAATGTTACAACGAAGAAAAAGACTTATGGTAAGACAACTAAAGAGTTTGTTAAAAGACTTTTAAAGAATGTAAAGAATTTTCAAAAAGTGGAAAAGAGAAAGGAAAGTTCAACAACAAATCGGAAGAAAACGAAAAAAGGACATAATAATAGAAAATCATGTTATGGGAAAACAATCCATGTTGGAAGAAGGCTGAAAGAATATAAAGACATAAGGAAGAGAATATATAGAAGTAGAGTACTACAACATTTATTGAAAGATTGTAAAAAATATAAAAAGAGATCAGTAGTTTATAAGAAAAAGCAACAGATTGAAAGTGTAGTAGAAAAAGCTTTTGAAATAAAAAGAAAATTATTTATATTAATATTTAAGAGAATGAAAACATTGGATAAAACAATGCTGTTTATGAAAGAGAAAAGCAAAAGAAAAAGGATGGGTAATAGAAGTAACTTTTGTAAAATTTTCACTGGTGAATGGAAGCATGCTTCTAGTACTGAGCCTTTCTTTAATGAAGAAAGTTATTTTCAACAAAACACATTAGTTCATGCAGTTGATACTAGTGGTTGATGCTATGAGATGAAAGATGGTTGTCCCATTCCAAAAGAAAAGATGGTTCCTAGGAATGTAGAAGAAGTAATAACTGAAGAAGTTCAAGGGAGGCATACACAAGCTCCGGTATATAAGTGGGATTGTAGCAGTATTTGCAGTATTCGACAGGAATCTATTGACATATTACAAATTTTTATACGAGGATATGTCCAAAAAAGTCTTATCAGAAGATTAAGATGTTACAAGGACTATATCCATGTAAAGTAAGAAAATATACTAACTTGCAGGGTCATTCTCTAGCTTGTCTTTCAAGAAAAGTGTGTCAAAGTACTTTCCATCATTTAAGAATGTTAGCAGTACACCACTCAGAAATGCAGAAGTTAGTAAGGAGACTCTACTATGTAAAAAGTCCTGCATTATCTTTAAGTGAAATGAACACAGCTCTTTTGCATGGTTCAGTATCAGATGTAAAAAAAGTTTGTGATGATATACAGTTTCGTTTCTTTGGTTCACAAGAGGAGTGTAGAGAAAGTGAGAGCTTGATAAGTGTAGGTGTTGAAGAACAGGTGGAAGATATTAGTACTGACAAGTTTGCAGAAGAAATTACAAAGTTTAAGATAGTTTCATCTGAAAAACCAAACTATGTTTGTATTTGTTGTTGACGTACTCACTATGGAAGTCAAACTAGGAATGTTGATCTATATTTAATAAGTGAAAAGGAAAACAATGATAAGTGGGAGCAATTTGGTGCTTATTTGTTGGTAGAAGGCCAGTTTGAGTTGGCTACTGATCAACGTATTTGTAAATATTGTTACAACAAATTAGAAGAGAACAAAATGCCAGCTAGAGATGTACATAACAACTTAAAGTTGGTAGCTATTCCTCCGGAACTGGCAGATTTAAATGCATATGAGTCCATTCTTATTCAATCTGTTCACCCGTTTCAGGCTATAGTTCGTATGGAGCCTAAAACAGGTAAGCTGCCTCCAACAGATTTACAAAGAGGTCTGAAAGGAAGAGTTGTGTACTTACCTTTAGATTTTAATAAAAATATTGAAACTGTTGGTATAGACAGGGAGGAAAGTAAGCCTGTAGTTATTCTAGTTAATGGTGTACCAACAAAGAGTAGAAAAATAAGGCAAGAGTTTGTAGATGTTAACAAACTTCAAATGGGTACATTATATCTGATACAGAATAATACTTATTATAAGAATGTAAATGATGATAAACAGGAAATATGTTTAGAAGATGAAACAGAAATTTCAAGTGGCCAAATAGAAAAAGTGGACAAGTCCAGGAGTGAAGAGATTTATGAACATTACACTATACATCCTCTACATTCAAAAGAAGTGATAGGAAACAGTATTGAATTATTTCAAATGAAAAAAGCAAAGGGAACTCCCATGAGTGTATGTGCAAAAAGTTTAGAAGCTCGTTGTTTTCCACAGTTATTCCCCACTGGAGAAGGTGGACGATTTGATGAGCGAGCTGTACAGATTCCAGGTTCAGAATATCGCTCGACAAGATTGTACTGTGAAGATCCAAGATTTCGACATTGTATTCCATATATATTTCATCTTCTGTTTGAAAGTGATTTGTCTGCACTTTCATAAGCAGTGAACCACATATTAAAAACAGGAGTTCATCTTCCACATGTTTCTGCAAAGGAATTCATGGACAAAGTTCAACAAAGAGATGAACATTTAGAATATCAGTTAATTGATTTGATGGCGTGTCAACGTGGTACCAATGAGTATTGGTATCGTCGTCACGTAGAACTTAAATGTTTGTTAAGAAACTCAAGTACTCCTTCATGGTTTGTAACACTTAGCTGTGCTGAGTATGCGTGGGACGATTTACTTGAATTTCTACGAGAAGCAAAATCAAATGTTAAAAACATTGAATTGAAGACAGCTGGAGAACTCTGTAAATGTCGGCAGGTATTTTAATCATAGGTTTTAAGCTATGATGTCATTTATCTGCAATAAAAATATTCCACCTCTTGGAGAGGTAATAGATTTCCTTTGGAGAAAGGAGGACCAAGCCAGAGGTGCTCCTCATATACACATGCTATTATGGATCAAGAACACTCCAAAATTTGGAACTGATACTGATGAAAGTGTTTTGTCTTTCATCAAACAGTATGTTACCTGTGCCATTCTAAGAGAAAGAGGAGAAAACAGCTTGAGACAACAAGTTTTACGGTTTCAAAGTCATCGATGTGGAAAATACTGTCGACGAAAATACAAGTCTAAAGGGAAATTTTACACAAAATGTTGTTTGGATTCCCACATCCAATAATTTCTAAAGGAAGAGTAAATAGTTTTATGTCAGCAGTAAGGCATACAACAACTCAAAAAGCTCCGAAGAATACATACAACTTAAAAAGAACCAAAGATTCAAAGTATATTAATGACTACAATCCAGTGATTTTGAAAATGTGGAATGTAAACATGGATATTCAATATGTTGCAGATAATTCAATTGCTGTTGCTCGCTATGTTACCTCATATATAACCAAATCTGAAAAGACAGAGATGAAAGAAATGTGGGAAGAAATTTCACAAGAGAAGAGTCTTAGCAAGAAATTGTACAGCTTTGGCTTGAAAATGCTTTCCCATTGAGAGATTGGATCCTATGAATGTTCGGATCGCTTGAGTTCTGCCAGTTTATATTCAAAGTCAAGAGGAATCATTTGGGTAAGTTTAGGCCTTGCTTCCACACAAAATAGAGTATTGAAAACATTACAAGAAATTGAATACTTAGCACTGAATGAACCAGAAAGTACAGATATTCTTAAAAATAATATGTTGGATACATACTATCCCAAAAGGAGTCCACATCTGGAAAAACTATGGGGGTCATTAGCATGGCGGGCGGACTTTGTCCGCCTGCCATACCCCCGGGAAGTGGAACCACCCGCAATGCATGTGGCGGTCCCGCACATGCCATTAGGATGCGGCCGCCACACTGGCGGGCGCGATCCCGCATTCTGACATTGCAGGCGGGCGGTGCTGAAAGCACCGCCCGCCGCAATGCCAAAAATGCAAGTTGTGCTTTTCAATGCACAACGTGACAGGCACCACGCAGTACCTGCCACGTTGTACATTGAAATGCAGGGGGGTACATAGGTACCCCCCATGTGCACCCCCCACCCCCCAGAATCCCTGGGGGCCCGCTACGGGCCCCCAATGTAGAAGACCGTATGCCTTTCCGTGGGCGGCGTTGCCGCCGCGGAAAGGCATAGCCCTGCATGCATCATAATATGGATGGCGGTGTCTACCAGACACCGCCACCATATTAACTGCTTTTCCGCCCGGTCGACTCGTCGACCGGGCGGAAAACCGGCGGACGGTCTTTCCATCCGCCGGGGTCCCCCCCGCCATAGTAATGTGACGGGGGAAATCTGCATGCGGGCGGAGGAATATGTCGGGCAGATCGCCACCGCCATGCGGGCGGTGGCGATCTGCCCGACATGCTAATGACCCCCTATGTCTGTTCGAAATACTTCAACATTACAGCTTTAAAAGAAACGTTACAGAAAATATAAAAGAAGAACAATATGCAGTAATTGGATGTGATGGATGTTTGGTAAAACATGCCAAAGGAAATCTGATTAACCACAGAAAACTCAGCTGCGAAAGTCCA